>SNQJ01S0006157.1:26821-53473 GCA_010110895.2 Picea sitchensis | reverse complement strand
GGGCTAGGCCCGTTATATAACTATTATATAGTTCTGAAGTGGGTTTTTATAACCACTTTTGGATTTTTTAATGTAATTAATCCATTTTTAAGGGTTATTGGGCATTTTTAGAGCCTAAATTCGTGGAGGAAGTTGGAGATGGAAAACTAACTCCCCCACTATTTAACCAAGGCCATTTTGAGGCCAAAGCGACAGCTTTTGGATGGTTTTTGAGAGAAAAGATGCTTAGGAAAATCCAAGTCAAAGCCAATTTGAGGCAGGGAAGCTGTTGATGAGGAGATGCTGTCGGACCGTTTCTGAGAGCTCGGGACATCCGTTTCAGGTGCCGTTTTTTGTGAAAGATTCTAGAGATCTGGGCGAACATGAAAAGATCAGTCTGGAAGCCATTCGACATTGTAAAGATGTACTATTAAGCTTTCGAACAGTAATAAAGAAGCCTCCCCCACAGAGAAAAGGCCCGGAGACGTAGGCAAAGTTGTGCCGAACTCCATTATCAACATGTGCATTATGGTTTGCTGTTTTTCATTGCATTTCAGATCTGCAAATATGTTAATGGCTATATAATTCATTTTCTTTTCCTCGTTCTTTCGTTAAGTTTCCCAATGGTCAATTAATGCATGCAATTAAAAACTCAACCATAGTCATTTCGAAAAATCTTGACGGATCAATAACAATGGGAGAGTCTACCCATTGTCACCTTAGATAAACCCTCCCCTCGCTTTAGTGAAGGATAAATCCAACACAAGGTGGGAATTTCGGGTAACCCTAGGGAGAAATGGGATGGAAAGAGATGTTATGGAAGTGAAGCCCCTATAGGTCAAACTACTAAGTGGAGGATTCTTTGGAAATGAATCTCGGAGATGGTCAAGGGTTGCCAAGTGCTTGAGTACCTATGGAGGATTGTTGCACCTGCCCGAGACACAAGAAAACACAATATACAAGCACAATAATCTAATGGAAAAGAAAGTGAAGGTTGTTGTACCAATTAGCAACAGTATATAGTGATATATATCAGCAATGAAATGATAAAAAAATATTCTAAACAAGTCACTAAAGTCTAAGAGAATGTACAAGATATTAGCTAGCAATTAGCAGTGAAACTCAAGTATGATAACACAAGACTTTAACAACAATTAAAGGTTGTTAAGTACAACTGTACAAGTATTGAAAAAATATTGTTGCAGCCTTATGGCTGTAACAGACAATTGATACAACAAAAAACTCCAACCACCGAAACGTGCAAGTAAACCACACAAAAGAAGCTCAACAACTAGTAAATTAATTTGATAGTTTTCTAGCAAATTCTGACGATTAGAAGATGAGTAATTTTGAAAGTTATGAAGTGTTTTGTTGCATCCCTAATGGCTGTAGCTTTAATTTATAACAGAAATAAGAGTTACTTGGCAAGATATGATTCCATAGTGGCATAAGCAAACTAGTAGCATGTAGAATTGATTGCACTTCAAACAATTTGAAAATCACGTAAAATCACGTCACCCAATGCAAGAACTTGTATTTCTCCAATGCAGATTTCAGATTAGTGCCTTGAAAAAAATGGGTCAATGGAGTCTTGGATTGTAAGAGCTATATCCACAATATCCCTAGGGGTGTAAATCCTCTTACTCCCTAGGGTAGGCAAATACATCTTAGGTAAATCTAGGAGGGTGTACACCCTTGTACTCCTCCTAACAACCTTGCAATAGATGACTTATAAACTAGAAAATGAGATGAAGCTTGATGGAGGGTGTATGCACTTATACTCCTCCCAGGGTTTTAACCATTAAAAATTATGAAACAAGCAAGAAGAACTAATAATTGCAGATTTTCCTTACCAATTTCAAGAGAGATGCAAGATACAAACCTTAGTTCCCCAAGCAATGACCATTCATAAGAAAGAGAGAAGACCTCCAAAAGGTGTGCACAACCTTAGATCCACAAATTACCAAGAGAAATCACCATAATACATTTGCACAAGAGAGAGAGAGAGAGAGATCAAATTTCCCAAAGAGGGAACAAATTTCAACCAAGTAATCTTCTCAGAATGGGGGAGAAATATTAAAATGACAAGAGTTTGATCTCTATTTATACAAATCCTTGTAAAAGTGTTTGTCCACTTATTTTTAGGGTAACCACAAAGTAAGGGGTCAAAAACCCTTACTTTTCCCCTTTACATCATTAAATTCAAATTTAACTTTAAAAAATGTACATATGAAAACCCTAATATGACGTCATCCCTCTTATAGGGTGACATTTTTGCACTTTTGGGTGGACATTGAGCTTGGGGATGAGTTTTTGGGCCTCCAAAGGCCTTCTTCCTAGGTGCTAAGGTCTTCTCCATCAAGGCGATGCTTCTCCTCTCCCAAAATTCCAAGTGTCCACTTCACCACCGAACCCTAGCCCTCCAAAAGTGACATTTTGGCCTTCAAAGGCAAAACGTTGGGCTCGTAGGGGCCAAGTGATGTCCTCCATGGTGCCTTATTTTTCCTCCAAATGAAACGATCATATTCCTTCTTTTCCCAAGGTGTGGGTCATGGTATCTATCCTGTGGGATTCAAGCCCCAAGGAAGCCCAAGCTAGGCTTGTTCTTCCAAAACTGTCCACCAACTAGGTCCTGCAAAGACAATGAAAATGCTCTCCAAGGTTCTCTAGTCAAATGCATCATGATAAGTAAATCAAATCAATAAAAGAGCCACCTAAGCATGTGCATAAAAAACCACCTCATCAAACTAAATAAGTGCTCAAAGACCTTATGCAATTTACCAAGTTTAGGAATGGGAGGGTCAACAAGGCGACCTATTGGGTAAATCATTCCCTAAGTCAAGGAGTGTTTTCCCAATGAACCCCTCTCTAGGTCATGTGGAGAATATGATATAGATAAGTGCAAGACTTTTGGGCATGGGGTTTGTGACATACAAGGGACTGTAGTGTCTCATTTATGAGTGCCTTTGTAGAGGGTGTGTTGCACCTTGGTTTTCAATGCATACTTTTCCAAGCCCATTTATTGCCATTAATTAATTAAGGTCCAAACACTGGGTACTCCCTATGGGTTAATCAATTAGCTTGGGGGATAATACCACAATGTTACTTTAAGGGAGAGGTACACAGAGTGCCATGGAGGTATAGTCTAGCTTGTAATGCACTTGTGTAGATCCCTTAACAAGAGGGACATTTATATTATATGAATTTTCTTTTACAGGTATTTGATTGTTTAGGAGAAACATTTCATTGTTCTCAAGACCTCTTTGGGTGAGCATCTAGAAGGTTCATAATATGGATTTTATATTTTTCCAGCTACATTTCCTTTGGGCCTTCAACCCCTTGTTCCCATGAAATAAGGGACAATCCCTTCTTGGGTCAGTACACCCGAAAATCCCAGAATATAAGGAGATGAGGGGATGAAGCGTGGAAAGTGGAAAGTATGGTCAGGAATGATATGATGACCTATCAAGGGGACCTACTAGTAGCAAACCTATCCTCAAGGATGACCACTTACTAGGGCGTAATGTCAACCACCAAGGTGTAACAAGGAAAAGAGCATAATTTCCAAGCAGACGTTACATAATCAAAAGCAGTTTTAAATGCAACAAACTCAAATGCCTCAAATATTGAAATGACACTCACCATGATACCTGGATTGTACCTCATGGAGAAAGACCCAATGTTTTCTTGAAGCAAGTTGATGTAGCGAATACCCTCATGATGAACTCGAGGTTTGTAGTGGTGATCGGGCCTTTGTCTGTGCAAGTGGACACTGTCAACCATTTGTCTCTCAGTACTCCATGTCTGTAACCTGAGGGCCTCGAGACATCATCTCCTTAGTTATCCCTAGGAAATGGGGATAACATATGGCTCCTACTTGGGGACATGTACTCATCGTAGAGTGCATGAGAACCTCAAAATATCCTAGTCTGATCTGTTCCTACACTGAAACATACAAACATAATATCTAGGTTGGTTCTATCACCCTTTGTCCATATGTATCAAAATCAAAACTAAAAAATAACAACTATTCTAGAAAATAAAATTTCGCATTTTTTCCAAAATATATAAACTAAACATGTAATATGATGAAAGCAATATGCAAGTAGAGCTAAATGAAACATGAAAATGCAACTAAACTACCATTAGAAATTAATATGCAATTGCAAGGAGACAAGATGACCTACCTACTTACCTGGGCCCTGGGCCCTGAAGAAGTCAAATACCACGTTGGAAATAATGTTCGAGGAGGGATCCATTTACCGACAATGGCATCCTCCTCCCTTCCGCTATGGACAAATAAAAGGAATCCAACCCAAATATCTTCTCTATCTTATAGGGTCCCAACCACAAACTATCAAAATTTTGATGCATTCCATGTTTTTGTCTTGTTTTATCCCACACTACTACTTGGTCTCCTTTCTTGAAATCTCTTCGCCTTGCTTTACGATGAAATGTCCCTTTTATTTTCTCTTGGTTCTTTTCCATTTGATCAAAGGTCATTCTTCGAGTTTCATCCAACTCTATGAGTTGATCAATTTTCCCCTGCAATGCCTTTTTATCCGTGGTGAAGTGTTGAGCTACTTACAAGGATGGAATCCATAGATTTATAGGTAGGCGTGCTTCTGTCCCGTAAACCAATTCGAAAGGAGTTTTCTTGGTAGAGGTCTTAGTAGTTGTGCAGTCTGCCCATAAGGCATACTTGATTTTGCTATCCTAGCATTTCTTGTTCTCTCCAACAATCTTCTTTACAATATTCATAATATTCTTATTTTTGGACTATGCTAGTCCATTTCCTTGAGGATAATAATTCGAGTAGTTTGACAAGACAATTCCATATTTGAAATAGAACTCATTAAGTGCCATCGAGCTAAAAGAATTGGCGTTATCCATGGTTATCTTTGTAGGAACACCAAATCTAGGTTATCTTGGTTTCTTTCTTTGTTGGGATGGCTTCCACCCATCTGGTGAAGTAATATGTGGCAGTTAAAACCCACCTGTAACCATTACTAGAGTTGTCTTTGAACTCGCTAATGAAATCCAATCCCCATTGTTGAAAAGGTGCTTCTATGACAAATGGTTTAAGAGGGAGGGAAGGCAGACATTGTTTCTAGGTAAAGAATTGATAAGGCTGGCAGGATGTGACATATCAATGTGTGTTGATGAAAATAGTGGGCCAATAATATCTTGCCCTTAGAATCTTATGGGCAATGGTGCGAGCTGCAAAGTGGCCTCCACAATACCCCAAGTGAAAATCATTGACTAATTTGTTTGCTTCTTCCGTAATTAGACACTTAAGGATTACTCCATTGGGGTTCCTCCATCCGAGACCATCTTGTGTCAAGTAATACTTCATGGATTTGAGCCTTAGGGCTCTCCTCTTGCGATTGACCAAATGATCAGGGCAAGTAATATATTTGAAAACCACTCGTCATTCTCAATTTTTCTTACCATAATGTTAATTTTTTCCCTTTCTCCCATCTTGATGGCTTCCTGATTACTTTCTATCAACATTTTAGCTAACACTTGGCCTTTGATTATCTTGTATGGTTTGATCTCCAATTCATATTCTTATATCTGTGAAACCCATTTCCCCCTTGATCCAAGACAATCCTGTTGTGATAAAACATCCTTTACGATGGGGTAAGGGACAAAATCTTTAATTTTGTATTATCCCACATAAGTCCTAAAATGCTTGAGGGACTTGACAAGAGCATATGCTTGTTTTTTCATAATGGTGTAATTTTGCTATGAGTCCCTAAGGGTTTTGCTCATGAAAGCGACCAATTTTTCGTCTCCTTTATCATTCTTTTGTAAGAGAACTCTTGTGATGGTATCCTTTGAAGCGAAAGAAAATATGATGAAGTCTCTAGTGAAATTTGGGATAGCCAGGACTGATGCGACAACTATTTCTTCTTTGATACTTTGGAAGGCCATATTTCCCTCATTGTCCCATTTGAAAAGAACATCCTTTTTTAACAAGAAATTTAGTGGCTTCACGATTTCGACAAAGTTTGAAATGAACCTCCTTATGAAGTTGATATGGCCAAAGAAAGACTGCAGGGCTTTTTTATCTTTAGGGAGAGGGACCTTCTTGATGGATTCAATTCTAGAAGGGTCGATCGAGATTCCATCCTTGGAAATGATATGGCCTGATATGGCCTAATAAATTGCCTTTATCCACACCAAAAAATGACTTCTTAGGATTAAGAGAAATGCCATATTCTCTGCACCTTTGAAAAATCATTCTCAAGTGTTGGATATGTTGACCTCTCTTCTTGGAGACAATGGTTAGATCATCTTGGTAAATATCTATAATTTTCCCAATTATCTCCCTAAAAGCATAATCCATAGCACGTTGAAAAGTGCCCCCAATGTTGGTCAATCCAAAAGGCATTTTGAAATATTTGTAAGTTCCCCAAAGGGTGGTGAAAGTAGTTTTGAGTTGGTCATATTCTTTCACGAGCACTTGTTTGTATCCTGAAAAGCCATCAAGCATGGACACCATTTATTCTCTGATGAACCTTTGCAAAAGATACTCCATGTTTGGCAAAAGATAATTGTTTTTGAGTGAAGCGTGGTTTAAATTTATAAAGTCTACACATATCTTGATATCACTAGTCTTATTCTTGACAATGACTAGATTGGACACCCAAGATGAGTACCTAATGGGCTCAATTATCCCTGCCTCAACCGTCTTTTGCAACTCCTTTTGGACTTGTGGGGAAACTTTTGGGTTCATTTTCCCGAGCTTCTTTCTGAAGGGTTTTGTGCCTTCCTTAAGGGGAATAACGTGGTGTCTAACATCCTATCGGTAAGCCTTGAAATCTTCATACGACCAGGTGAAAACATCCTTAAATTCTCTTACAAGAGCAATCAACTTTTCCCTCTCATTAGGAGTTGTTCCTTTTCCAAATTTGACCATTTTTGGGAATTCCTCAATGCCAATATTGAATTTAATGGCGTCATCATCAATGTTGCTTGATGACTCCCCTTTATACATGTCATTTAGATCAAAACACCTCTCTAGGGGAATGGCACATTTGGGTAAGGGTCTGTCAGGAAAATCAATGATCTCAATATTCTCTTCTTATGCCAATAAGTTTATTCGGGCTTCCAACAATTCACCTTCATTCTGGAGGAAATGCAGTATACGGTTTTCAGTGTCTAAAACCTACCAATGTTCCAAGTTATCAGATATCGAAGTCCTGAAATTTACTTCCACTTTGTAGAGACCAATTTGAAGAAGGAACAATTTAAGGACAAGGAAGGCTTGGATTAATTTTTTATACTTTAAACTCGACAAACTAGGAAAGATGAACGTGATAGGACAAGTTGGCTGGTCTCCTATGGAGCTCGCTACAAGGTTGGATTGATATTTAGCTAGTTAGTGCTCGATATTGATTAGTATTATGATTAGGCTAGCCGAAAGGAGTGGCCAAAGGTGACTGATTTGTCTTCCAAGAGAGAGGGTGAAACATAGGACAAATGATTTAGGACTAGCCAGGAAACCTAGACCCTCAAAGCTCTTACTCGAATCTCTTACTAGAACTATACCTTGACTCTCACCCTTGATCTCACTTACTGGTACAAAACACCAATTACTCGATTTGATGGATAATGTGTTACTTACAATCAACTTGGAGAAGTTGTTGAGCTGCATTGTTGTATATTTACATATATAACAATGCATGCTGAGAATTTAATTATTTCAGATACTGATCTTTCCATGACAAGTTTGGCCCAAGCACAATTTATCCTTTGAGCATATTAGCTAAAACCTTTGCATTTAATGTTTTCTTTTATATAAAACTCTTGTTAGCAGGGTACAAGGAAAGTCTCATAGTGGGGACTAAAAATGAGTTCTTATTACTCAATTTTTCCTTTTTAGGAAGGTTCTCTCCATTTTATGCAGGATGAATTCATTGGAACAATGGAGATACTTTCCTAGGCTTCCCATCTTTAGTGGATAACGTGCTTGGGTAAAGCTAGGATTTGATACTTGGATTGGTTACTCGGCTGCTGCCAGACTTTGAATGCACTACTCACATTGCTTGGATTAGATACTCAATTGGTTTTAGCGCCCGAGTCAAGCCCGCTACTCTATGATGCTACTTGATGCCAGGTTTGGATTGATTCTTATTTTCTTTCTGGGAATTGATAGTCCCAGGTGTTAATGCAATCAATCATGATATTACATGTTGGTACTCCTTTGAGGAGTCAATCTTCTTGTAGGTTTTGCAATAGATGGAGCACATTTTCTTTTCCATTTTTGGGAACCAAGGCACGATCTTACTTACGATTCACCTGTTTTGAGAAGGTAGGTGTTGACCCCTTTGTGGTATAATAACATATATAATGAAAGATGAAAAAATGAAACATTTTATGGGATAGGCCCCACCTACACTTCCCAAAGAGGCGATCCAAGTGTTGATTACGATGCTTTGTTTATATTTATCTTACCATCGAGGTGTCTAATCTCACTTACCTGTCGAGGTATAATCTATCTCCGCATGCATGAAAGGTTTAATCTAAAGCCCCATTTGTATACCCCTTACCTATCTCTCATATTTGTTGCCGGGAAATCCTTGCAATCTGGTCAACCAAGAGTATTGATGAGAACCACTAGTCGATTCAGGTGTTGATGCAATAGATGTGGCTACTCAATGTTGATACTCCATCCTGCCATGAGTTTATCCTATGTAGTGATCCAAGTTGTGATATCTATCTTAACCTTATTTCTACTTGACTATAGAGATCTCCCCATTGGGGTACAATATTTACTCGGACGAATAAAGATGCATTACACTGGAAAAGACGAAGGAGAAGAACACAATACCCCCTTCACCCTTCATCTTACCTGTTCCCTTCAGTCGTTCAACCACATATCAATATACATTCAGTTCACATTCTATCTCCCATTACCACACCCACATCCACCCATCCCATACCCGTATTCTCCTATTCTCCCTTACCCTCTCCCTCCAATCCACCTGCATTCAATCTGCATTCTACCATTCCCCCCATCCCCATTCTCACATCCCCAACATTCTACTACGCTTTACCCAATCTGACCACATTCAGTAAGCCCACACCTGCCTCACATGGGAACCCTATACCCCGTCTATCTTGAACAAATAACAGGATCACACACCTCATTGAGACCAATTGGACCTGCCAACACTGGGAAACGAAAACGTGTGAACAACTGACATGGAGATGGAAGAGGAAGCATTTATTCAATTTGATTCTACTGATGAGTCTTCTTATTTGGATGACCAAGATTCAACGACCAAAGGGGACTATTTGGCTTCTAGGGGAGGACGCTTGGCTCAATACTTTGTGATTCCTTCTATGGGACAAGAGGGAAATACAACATATCAACCTTTCAAACCTTTAGAACAAACATTGTTGAAAGAGGAGCCCTTTTTCAAGAATGAGGTTCCCTTTAGAGGAGTGCCTTTTAATGAGCCTAATGAGCCTAATGAGCCTAATGAGGTTGGTTAAAATGAGTTTAAGCCATTAGGGAAGAGTAAGTACCACTACCGCTCGGGCAAACAACAATAAGTAAGTCACCGCAGAGCCGAGTGGTTCATATTGACATGACTGGTAGGTACATATAGCCCTGCTTGTTATAGAGCCCATCACATCAACATTCTATTTACCAATTATTTAAGCCCACTATTGCCTATCCTTTTTTCCCATGATATGATGATCACTACATATTTGAGAGCGTTGTTGAAAGAAGAGGCACCCTTAATTAGCTAAAGATCCCTGTCGAAAGAGGAGCCCTAAAGATGAGCACCAATTAAAGAATAAGAGCCCCCTTATTGCTACCACTTGCCTCATCTAGTTTGAGATCACTTAAGATGGTACAACCAATAGAAGAACGTATCGCAGGAATAAGGTAATGCACCCGACATAGCCTCAATCTACAGAGCCAATAATTAATAGTGTCACAATTTCATCATTTAGTTTAGCCTCCCCTCAATCTTCTTATATTCAGTTGTTATAGAGCCCTTGGTTATAAATGTATGAATTCTTGGTCCATATAAACTCCCCCTGATTATAGAGCCAGTGGTTAAAGAGGAACCCTAATGAGGAGAGCCCTGGTTTAAAGAGCCTGGTTTGAAGAGGAGCCCTGTAGATAGATAGAGCCTGGTTTATAATCCTGTTGAAAGAGAATCCCTGGTTAATGGGCCCTGGTTACACAAATGAGGTTTCACCATGATGGTATTCATTTCTACTGCTCATCCTCACGTGGAAGGATCGCTATTGCTTGCCTGATGGTGACATATCAGATTGCTACCCTTATCCTCATCAGAAAATAAATATTTCTATTGCTTGCTTGATGGTGATGGATCATATTGCTACTCTTATCCTCATCAGGAAGGAAGGATCACTATCTCTTGCCCCATATTTTTTTTATCACTACTGACCTTACAAGGTGATAGGGGTAACAAAACTAAGAAATTACCCTTTTTGGCGAATGCAACCTTTTAATAATGTTGTCAGATCTCAAAACCAAGAAGGTTGTACCTCACCTACTATGCCCGAGCCTTCTTGCAAGGAAAGAGCCTTGATGTTCAAAATAACCTTCTTCGCTAACAAATCTTGTTAGAGCCCGAAGGGGTCCCATTAAGAGGCACACAAAGGACATCGCCGAAGAGTAAAAGATGAGTTCTTATTACTCTAAACAAAGGCATCATTGCCAAAGCTTGTTACTCTAGATAAAGGGATAAGTCATTGTCCCAAACACTATGCATGAAACGAATGCTTAGATATGTGCCCCAATCCCATGAGCCTTTGAAGAAGGCCGAGAAGCACTGAACTACAATGGTAGAGCGAGGGGAAAGGAGATATAAAACAATCGAAAGAAGTTGAATTGTGAGTGTTGGTTGGATTGAATTCTTCGAATGACAAAAGGACCTTATAGCCATTAATTGATTATAATTTGGATTTTTCACCGTTGGTGGTACCCCACTGAGAAGGGTCAAAGTAGCGCAACAACACGCAAAAATGGTCATTGATTCTGGTTCTTTTCCACCTCAACTTCTACCTATCTTACTCTCCTTACTGCTTTCCTTCCAAAGAACTTGCATAAGGAGGACCCTGTACACTTGGATCTCTTTCCTTCCTATAACCTTTTGACTTAATCACCGACCATGCCAAGTTGAACAGAAGGAATTAGTCTTTACCGGGGCAATATAATAAATGTTGTTACTTACGTTGATTCAGTTGATATGCAATGAAAGGAAGGAGCATGCTAATGATGGTGCAACATGAGAAGTTGATAATGCATGATGTATAATTACATATATAATGCCAGTTGAGATGTATTCTCAGATGAAGGAACCATTCAATCCATACCCACCTGAAAGAGAAGTTACCCATATTTACACCAGAAACCACCTCTCAACAGAAGTCATTTAGTCAACAGAAGCCTCTCGACAGATGTAGTGAGTCCCTTGATTGGGGTTTAGGATCTGGATGAAGATTTGGATTCCCCAAAGAGCCAACCAAGCGACGAGGGAGGAGATGTTGGAGCTAGATAAGTCACTATACCAGATTCATGAGCACACTAGGGAGGGAAAAGAGCCATTCACCAGTCACCATTAATCGTTAACCATTAGCCTTTAGCCAAGCTCACCACCATAAGCCATAAACCTAGAACACCAAGGCCAAACACCTAGAACTAAACTAAACTTAACCTATACCAAGAAATGACATAACACCCCCCATTCGTCAACTCACCATACACAAAATTTATGTTTACAAGTTGCTACGCTAATGAGATATCGATTGAGTTCCAAGTTTTCATATGCAATAGATGAGGGTTCCCAAGTTACCAGATGCTGAGACAAGCTGTTACCATATGTGATGATATCAATATGTATCTCCATCACCATGAGTGAAAGAAAAGGTAAGGCCTCCTTCATTCCAAGGAGTTGTATGTGCCAGTTCTCATCCACCATGTCAGGAGAGGAGGTAGAGATTTTCACGCGAGGCAGGTAGTAACATTCAGGAAGCTGATGTAGTCCCAGCATTAGGCGGTGGTAGCACCTATTCTTCTAACTCCTCCACCCATTACATTTACCCCAACAAATAATATATTGATTGCAGATGTTAAGTTGACGAAGTGAAGGTGTCGAACTTAACTGGTGCGAGGTGGCCTAGAGAGTTCTCCTACGTTAAAATGACCTTACTCAGATGGGAAATTGAAGAGTGAGAAGGTTGTGTTGCCTCCAAGAAAGTAAGTGCATGAACCTACTACTACCTTAGTAAAGCTTAGTCGACAATTCACTTACTCACCTTTGATGTCTTCCCCTCAATGAAAAATTAGAGTGTTGATCAGGAACTCACTGGGTTGACCTAGGTCTCTTGGAAAAATAAATATCCATAGCTTCCAGGTAATTCTTACTGCCTTATAGATTGATTCACCTATAGCCAAGGTGGAACTTCTCCTTCCTGAATAGTAGTATACCCCATCTAGTAGTTTCCAGATATAGGTTAACTAGTATATTAGTATAAAAATGGCTAGATTCACATAGTGGTTTATAAGCTTCACCCAATATTGATTGGTAGGAGTTGTTAGAGAGAAACGAGTATGGGAGAACATGTAGGTGGGTGACTTTGGTTAGACCAGGTTTTCTTAGACATGTTATTCCCAATGATAGTATCAGTCCAAGGTAATAATAGTATGAGGTTGCCCAACCCACTAGCTTAGAAGGTGTCCCACCCAACTAGCTAGCAAGGATGACCAAACCATAGTGATGAGGACGACCACCTTTGATTTAGGCTAATCAGTCAAGAGGTAGGGTAGGTATGCTTGCTTGTATGTTAGGAAGATCATCCCATCAGACTAGCTCAAGATGATGACCAACCCAACAACTCAACTAGCACGAGGTCGGGACGATGACCACCCCACCAACTAACACGCGGTATGGATGCTTACCAACCCAACGCTTAGGAGGTTCACCAACCCATGAGAAACACGAGGTATGGTTCACAAATGATATTCCCAACATGCTAGCGTACAGGTTAACCAACCCAATCAACTAGCTAACAGGAGGTTTGGTTTGGTCACAGTGAATACCTCACTTCGTTCGACATCAACCACTTGTAATTGCTCACTTCATTTGGCAACATCACTCCCTTCAATCGGATAAAAACCAATATCCCTCACTTCGTGGGGTTAACCAAGCGTAAGCAAAACTAATAAATGTAGTATAATTAGTTGTGAGATGACACCAATACCAATATGTACAATAGCTATTATGAGCCGACACCTAACCCAGTTAATCCTGACTACTGCGTAATCTATTAACATAGGTAAGGATAAAGAATGTATAGAAGCCCCAATAGTTTGGATAACAACCTGGTTTGGGAGATCAAGGTGTTTGGATAAGCAAATATCACTGGGCTACTCTATCTTTATCTTTATCTATGTGAACATCCATGTATATGAGCTCTAGGTTTGTTTATTTATCTAATTATGTTTTATAGGTAACTCTTATGTAGCCGTGTTACTGGGAGCTATAATGAGCCGACAGCTAGAGTTACTTGATCTGGCAAGAACTAATCGTACAGGGTCAGGTGAATCCCAACCTGAAACTCCTACTCGTATGGGTTTCTATTATCCAACCATAAACTCTATCTATTGTACAGGAAGCAAGCTATGTAGCCGACAACTAAATATTCTTGTACGAGTTCTATGCCTATAAAGTGGCACCTAAATATTGTACAGGGAACTAAGAAGTCGATAGAAAAAGTACTGGTTTAGGTAATCCCAACAAGTACCAACTCGTTCAGGATTAAGTAGTATCCCAACCTTGGTAGAACTAACAACTCGTACAGGTTCTGACACAATCATCTATCCTAAAACAATATTGTACAGGGGGCTAAGGAGCCGACACCAAATGTACATGTAGCTGTTAAGGAGAAGACACCTACACTTGCATGAGGTGGTCAAATACCTATTATTGTCTAACCCAGTTCCTTTCTTCCTTACTTATGCATGGATTTGTCTCGAGGTGTTTGGATCCTTGCATTAGTAGAAGAATGTATCATGAGTCAAGACTATATAAACTTGTTTTCATTTAGTATAACCTATTTATGGTTGTACAAGGAATCTGGAGCTGGACCCAATATCGTACGAGCTATAATGCAACTGACACCTATATGGTACTTGCTCTTAAGGAGCCAACACCTATAGATACTTGCTCTTAAATAGTTGGGAACTATAGATACTTGTATGAGGTGGTACACAGACTCTTAAATGGATAAAGGAGCCGACAAATAAGCTTGTATGAGGTGAGACAAAAAATCTTACAAGTATTGATCCCGTCCTTAGGTGAGACATGGTAATAGTACAGGGTTAGGTTTATCCCGACGAGAAACAATTGGTAGAGGGATTGGAATCCTTCTCTTATGGTATGTGTTCCATCACTACAATGCTCTACAACTTGAAACAATATGGTACAGGGATGTACTATCCTAGCAACTATATCGTATAGGGAGAAATTAACTAGCTTACAACTCTTCTGGTACGGGGGGGAAGGTAAAAACCACCTCCCTTAGGAGAAGAATCGTGGAGAAAAAGCATCTGAAAGGCTCTAATTTCTATAACAAAATGCGTGATAAGGGGTTGTTTGGAATCTACCTTAATCTATTTTCCTAGATAAAATCTATAAATAAAGTATATCGATCCCTATACCCGAAGGGATTAACCATCTAATCCAAGGGTTGATGAAGCAAGCAAACTACGACCCACAATAGATAAAATAAAGATAGAGACTCATTATCCGTGTGTTTTTCCATCTTTATGGAAGCTTTGATTCCGAACTAAGCAAAGACTAAACTTCTAGGAATTGCTCCTTGGTTGATAGGGTTAGATGCAATCAGAACCATCCCTCGCTCTCCCTATAGATAACGATTATGTCTAGGGAAGGTGTTTAATGACAATGGTAAGTAAATGAAAGAATAATGAATGGGAAGGTGAGTAGGGAAAGGAACTATAGATTGTAGTTGCGGAAAAAATTGCGTGTCCCATTCCTAATGGAAGACTCTAGATAAGACGTATGTCTGAGGAAGTTCTTTGTCTGCGGAATTTCTTTAACTGGAAAGTGTTTAATGTGTCTGTCTTGTTGTTATCTATTGCTCCTCTCATGTAAGAAAGGAATGAATATAGTAATAGGGTGATTTTGCTAAAAGAATTTTCATCGCCATATGCTACGTATTAGAGTAAGAAAATGGTTTCCTACGTGAGAATCTAGTCTGATCGCGAGTCAAAGTGAAGACATATTCTCTACCTTATAAAGGGAAGGAATAATATAAAGGATAATCTACCTTTGAATAGTGAATAGAGCCAAGGGCCTGGTGTATGGGTATGTAGTGAAGAGCATTATTGCTCAGCTAGGGGAGACTCTTATTGTAATAACACTTCCTTACAATACTACTTCTGGCAATGATCTCTCTCTGATGGTAGCTACTTCTAATTTATCTCTCTGATGGTATCAATTATGTTATTTCATTGACTAGCTACTTGAATGACTAGCTAGGAAACTAGGAAATGAGATCTCAGAATAACTACGAATAAAGTGACATTACTAAATAGTGTATTGTATCTAAGGATATCCGATGGTAGCTACTTCTAATCTATGGTGATAGTAACTTCTTTCTGTAATTAATATCACCTCTCATGGTAGCTACTTCTATCTATTTTCTATCTATCATGGTAGCTCCTGCTATTGAGGAAGGAAAGATATCTTGAAAGCCCCCACTCCACTACTGGTTGATGAGCTTTGGGCCAAGGGTTTAAGAGTCAGCGATAATAATCTGCTTTCTTGCATACATATTCTAATTCGAAATGTAAGGCTAGAGATAGATCTAGAGAATACGAGAAGCAAAGGAAAAGGAAAGGAACCAGGGACACAAAAATCCTAATTTGTTTCCCGGTAGGCCATCCTTTAACTAGTGAATTTCCCATCCACCCCATCCATCCGTACCATCCAACAAGATCAACCAGAAATACTAACAACCAATATGATTATAGCATGGATTAGGGGACCAAAAATACATGTACATGAATTCCCTTATTCCCCATGTCATTCAAACTCTTTCACACCTCTAGCGTAAAGATATACACAAATTACCTTAACCCATAAGGCCAGGTTTATTAGGGTGATTTTCCATCCAGGATTGTTTTATTAGCTCATATTTCCTAAGCAGGTAAGGTTATGTTATATAGTATGGTAAGGGTATGATAGAAGTCTGAAGGAGGGAGCCAGTTAGAGGATGAAGGAGGGAGCCGATCAACTCAGGGAGCCAGTTAGAGGATGAAGGAGGGAGCCGATCAACTCAGCAGGGTAATACTTGAGAAATGGGTAAACATGACACCCTTCCTGATCATCCTTTGGCCACGCCTCTTCCTTGTATGACCTGATGACATTTTGCTCAATAATATGACTGACATAACTTCAAATGTATTTTAAGATCGTTCAAATGCATGTCGATGTTCGAATAGGTACGACACTTCCCCTCCCTACTCTAATTCCCATCGCTCAGGTGGACCAGTTGGATCAGAACTATCTATTTTCGAGTCTTGATAATGATCATGATTATACCAATAGTTCTATTACTGCAATATATATAGATGATATAGTTTCAATAGTAGGAAATCTAGCACCTAAATAACGTATATAGCAGTAGCCCGATTCATATGGCCTCTCTATCAATGAAAATAAGGTACGGACAATAATTATGGTAGACTAGGGGAACCAAACCATGCAGATTTTAAGTATAAATGGATGGTAGAATTGTGGGTTGTGATACTCCCGTGTCTTCCTACCCTTCCCTCCTTGTCAGCTTAGTCTCCCTTGATGGTAATCCTCCCCTGGCCTTGGAGTTAACCTTTACCCTTACCTGAAGAACTGACCTTTTTATTTTCAAGTTATATAATGGCAATTCTCAGGATGGAAATGAAAAGATCGTTTAAGAGACACAAAGCTATGTCGGCTATGGTCAGGAAGGAATTGATAAGTGAAACCAGATCTCCCAACGAGAAACTACATAGATGGGTAGATAAGGGTAGATTCTTGTAGGTAGGCTGCTTCCTTACCGAATATAGCGACTGTGATCTCATTAGAGTATTTTATATTCTTCATTACTCATGTAATAAAACTTGTCAGATCATGCGAGATTCTATATTTCAAATTTCTTTGTGGTAGGCTAGACTACTCATCGAAGAATCTTTGTGAAATAATAACGTATATTAACAATTTTGGAATTTATGACTAATTTGAGAGCATTTTTCTAACCTTTCGAATCTTTTTTCATCAATTTCGGCCCTCCCTTTTTTCTCTTTTATTTCCCAAAATCAATATTATATGTGAAAACATGGCGTAAAAATAAAATAGGGTCTTGTTTTTCCAGGTTCTAAAACATATTCTTCATTGCTAAGGTCTAAGTGCCCAAGTCCTACCATCTCATATCCCAAGTATTGTAGTTCGTAAATCCAAGAAGGAAGTTCATAGATCCCATGATTGGGTGGTGGTTGCTCCACTGTCAGTAAAACTTCCTTTCATCCTTCCGGCTAAAGGCAAAAGGCAATGTTCCAAGTGCCCACCCGAGCAAGCAAAATAAAACAAATCCAATTTGTACAATCAATATATTTCTTTGAAAATATGCAAAGTAGACCCTGATATGACAAGGTTGTCTACCAAATGATTTTCTTCTCTAGGGATGGCTTCAATTGAAAAGTTATCAAATCTGTTCATGGCATCCTAGACGATGTCTCTGTACTGTTTCAGCCTTGGGTTCTTAGCAACGAAATTCTTTTTAACCTAGGAAACGATCAAGTCTGAGTATCCTCTTACACTCAAAGACTTGAATTTATATCAATGGCAAGGTTCATGGCCAAAATAAGGGCTTCATACTCAACGATCTTATTAGTGCAGTTAAACTCAATCCTGTACGAAAAAAGGGTAGTCTAATTGTCAGGTGATATCAAAACAATTCCTACACTTGCGCCTGAGTTTGAGTGCGCATCATCAAAGTATAAGCCCCAAGATCCATCCTCCTTTTCTTCATCTAGAAAAAGAGAGGTTTCCAAAATGAAGGTGTCGTTAATCCCTTCATCCAGAACTTGATGGGTCATGTCGACGTGATCTTTTACAAAGTCTTCCTTTTTGGTGTTTTTTGGGGAGATAATTTTCTCTTCATTCTTGATGGCACCAATTTCCTCCTCTTTGCGTGGCTTAGTCAAAACTTGTTGAATATGTTGAAAACATTTCCCTTTAGCTTGCTTTGCTGCTTGTTTTATTTCAACTTTCAAATTTTCCTTTATATGGGGAGGTATTTCTTTAGATGTTGGTTTCATATATTTTCTTAATAGACTCATGATGTGACTTACAACTTGATCAACAAATTCCTCTCGTTCCCTTTGTAGGTATGTCCTGATACTGCCAAGAGGGTAAAAAATGACAAGGTCTGCAACTTGATTTATCTGAATAATTTCCTCAAGATAATCCTCATCTTGAGAGAGAGAAAATACTATGTTCTCTTCAATCTCACACGCCCTTTCTTGGGCTTGAAATAAAGTTCTAGGGCGTCCATTTCCAATTAGAATTGTGCAGGGATCTTTCATGGTTGATATGTAGGAGTTGAGGATGGTACTTTGAGAAGGATTGAAATATTGGGGAAATATCCTCACAAGGGCATTGGACCTATCATTGAAGTCATATATGCTTTCCCCTAGTTTTCTTTTGTAGTTATAGAATTGATCATAAAGGGACTGACAATCATTTTTTTTCTTGGATCTCTTGATGAAACGTTCTTGAAAATATCCCAACTTGTGATCGTCCATGGGAAAATACTATCATACCACTCCTTAGCCCTTTTGACAAGAGTGTAGGAGAAAATTCTCATCCGAACATCTTCATGTTGGTCATAGGGTTTGAGGGCATAGAGGAAGGTATCTAAATGATCTTCAATTGTGACAAAATCATCTCTTGAAAAGCTAGGGAGCCATTCCTTTAAGTCCCCTAGGAGTTTGTGAGGAGACACATGGATCTTCATCATGTCTAAAGGTTTGTATGCATCTTTAATCCATGGTCTCTAAGCAGTACTTGGTGAACTAGGAATGGACGAAAGTGGAAGTGTAGAGGAACTAGGTGAAGATGGAGGGGTATGAGAGGTAGATGGGAAATCATGAGAAGTAGTATATGATGGAGGACTAGACCATTTGGGTGAAGGTTTATAATGCTTGGGAGTATGTTTTGGACTTGGGTAATTCTTTTTCTGGGTACGACCCATAATGGAGTCAATAGATGAGCTTTAAGACAAGCTTATCAAGGGTGGAAGGGGAAAGTCCTTCAATTGGAGTCGTCAGGCAAGCTAGGGGTAAAGGATTTGGGATGATAGCTTGCCAAAGTGTCGTTAGGGAACGAAAGAGGATTCAAAATCCTCACCATCAACAATGCCAAAATGTTATCGCACAAACTATAGTTTAGGATGGAGATAGTGGTGGGAGAGTCTACCCATGGATGGAGATAGCAGTGGGAGAGTCTACCCATTGTCACCTTAAATAAACCATGCCCTCGCTTTAGTGAAGGATAAATGCAACACAAGGGGGAAATCTTATGTAACCTTAGGGGGAAATGAGATGGAAAGTGAGGTTATGGAAGTGAATCTCCTATAGGTCAAACTACTAAGTGGAGGATGGCTTGGAAATGAGTCTCGAAGATGGTCAATGGTTGCCAAGTGCTTGTGTACCTGTGGAGGATTGTTGTACCTGCCCAAGACACAAGACAACACAAGATACGAGTACAATAATCTAATGGAAAAGCAAGTAAATATTGTTGTTCCACTTAGAAGTAGTATATAGTGATATAAAAATAGCTGCTAAATATGTCACTAAAGTCTAAGAGAATATGCAAGAGATTAGCTAGCAATTAGTAGTGAAACTCAAGTATGATAGCACAAGACTTTAGCGACAATTAAAGGTTGTTAAGTAAAAGTATTGAAAATATATTATTGCAGCCTTATGGATATGGAAAAAAATTGCTTAAACAGAACATTCCAACCATCGAAACTTGCAAGTAAACCACCCAAAAGAAGCACAACAACTAGTAGATTAATTTGGTAGCTTTCTAGCAAATTTTGACGGTTAGAAGATGAGTAATTTTGAAAGTTATGAAGTGTTTTGTTGCAGCCCTAATGACTGTAGATTTAATCTATAAAAAAAATAAGAGTTACCTGGGAAAAGATGATGCCCTAGTGGTATAAGCAAACTAGTAGCATGTAAAATTGATTGCACTTCAAACAATTTGAAAATCTTGTAAAATCACGTTACCCAATGCGATAAATTTTATTTCTACAATGCAAATTTCATATTAGTGCCTTCAAAAAAATGGGTAAATGGAGTCTTGGATTGTAAGAGCTAGATCAACAATATCCCTAGGGGTGTAAAACCTCTTACTCCCTTGGATATTCAAATCAAACTTAGGTAAATCTAGGAGGGTGTACACCCTTGTACTCCTCCTAGCAACCTTGCACTAAATGAATTATCAACTAGAAAATGAGATGAAGCCTGATGGAGGGTGTATGCAGTTATACTCGTCCCAAGGTTTCAACCAATAACAATTATGAAACAAGCAAGAAGAACTAACAATTACAGATTTTCCTTACCAATTTCAAGAGAGATGCAAGATAAAAACCCTAGTTCACCAAGCAATGACCATTCATAAGGAATAGAGAAGACCTCCAAAAGGTGCACACCACATTAGCTCCACAAATTACCAAGAGAATTCAACATAATACATTTGCACAAGAGAGAGAGATCAAATTTCCCAAAGAGGGTGCAAATTTCAGCCAAGTAGTCTTCTCACAATGGGAGAGCTATATTAAAACGACAAGAGTTTGATCTCTATTTATACAAATCCTCCTAAAAATGTTTGTCCACTTGATTTTAGGGTAAACACAAAGTAGGGGTTCAAAAACCCTTACTTTCCCCCTTTACATCATTAAATTCAAATTTAACTTTAAGAAATGCACATAAGAAACCCATGATATGACGTCATCCCTCTTCTAGGGTGACGTTTTGGTATTCTTTGGTGGACATTGAGCTTGGGGATGAATTGTTGGACCTCTAAAGGCCATCTTCCAAAGCACTAGGTTCTTATCCATCAAGGTGAGGCTTCTCTTCTCCCAAAATTCCAAGTGTCCACTTCACCTCCAAACCTTAGCCATAGGTTGACGTCAAGCCCTCCAAAAGTGATGTTGTGGCCTTCGAAGGTAAAACGTTGGGCTAGTAGGGGCTAGATGAGGTCCTCCTTGGTGCTTTCTTTTGCCTCCAAAGGAAATGTTGATCTTCCTTCTTTTCCCAAGGTGTGGGTCATGGTATTCGTCCTGTGGGATTCAAGCCCCAAGGAAGCCCAAGCTAGGCTTGTTCTTCCAAAATTTTCCACCAACTAGGTCCTACAAAGACAATGAATATGCCCTCCAAGGATATCAAGTCAAATGCATCATGATACATGAATCAAATCAATAAAAAATCCACCTAATCATGTGCATCAAAAACCACCTCATCGAACTAAACAAGTGCTCAAAGACCCTATGCAATTTACTAAGTTTAG
This sequence comes from Picea sitchensis, assembly GCA_010110895.2. Taxonomy (NCBI): domain Eukaryota; kingdom Viridiplantae; phylum Streptophyta; class Pinopsida; order Pinales; family Pinaceae; genus Picea; species Picea sitchensis. The sequence continues at coordinate 31,859 of SNQJ01S0006157.1, read as the reverse complement.
GTATGGGAGGGTCGACAAGGCGACCTATTGGGTAAATCATTCCCTAATTCAAGGAGTGTTTTCCAAGTGAACCCCTCTCTAGGTCATGTGGAGAAGATGATATGGATGGGGGAAAGACTTTTCAGCATGGGGTTTGTGACATACAAGGGTTCGCAGTGTCTCATTTATGGGTGCCTTTGTAGAGGGTGTGTTGCACCTTCGTTTTCAATGCATCATTTTTCCAAGTTCATTTATTGCCATTAATTAATTAAGGTCCAAACATTGTGTACTCCCTATAGGTTTTATCTTGGGCGGAAGTAACACGGTGTTCTAGAGTCCATAGTCAAGGATAATATCCTGAGAGTAGTGCATGAAACACCATTGTCCTGACACCTGGGATATCTAAGGAATTACAAGCAGGTGAGGGAGAGATTGACTTGGAAGGGTCTCAAGGAGGATATGCAGTGGTATGTGAGGGAATGCATGATTTGTCAAGATAACAGGTTGGAGCCTACACATCCTACAAAATTTCTTTAGCCATTACTTGTTCCAGAGCATAAGTGGGAGAGCATCTCCATGGACTTCATCACAAGGTTTCTGAAGGTATAGGGTAGGGACGATATCTATGTGGTGATGGGCATATTGACTAAGTTTGCACACTTCTTTTCCATTACTTCAGAGTATATCACATCTTAGGTGGTGAACATGTTCTTCAGGGAGGTGATCAGACTACATGGTCTTCTGAGATACATAGTCAATGACCGATATAGTATATTTCTTAGTACATTCTGGCAGGAGCTGTTCATATTATCAAGGACATAGTTGACAGTTAGTACCAGCTATCATCCTCAGATGAATGGGAAGACAGAGATAATGATCAAGTGGATTGAGGGATACCTGCAGAAATATGTGTCAGGGCTACAAAGGGCATGGATAAATTGGTTGTATCTTGGGGAGCACTGTTATAATACAACTTATCACATGTCCATCGGGATGAGTCCATCTAGGGCATTGTATGGTTTCAATGCTCCATCATTTGTGGATTTGGAATTCGTTGAGAGACGAGACCCCAAGGCCAAAGATTTGTTCTAGGGGAGCCATGACAACTTGAGAGTCCCGAAGGAGAACTTACAGGTCACCCATAATCAACATAATATGTATACATGCAGGCACATGGTGGAACATAGATTTGAGGTTGGGGATTTGGTCTTTCCGAGGTTGCAACCATACAAATAGTCCTCATTGAAGAAGAGTGGCATAGAGAAACTAAAGCCTCGCTTCTATGGACTATTAAGGGTGATCAAGAGAGTTGGATATGTGGCGTACGAGTTAGAGTTTTCAGAGGGTAGTAGAATCCACAACGTCTTCCATGTATCTGTCCTCAAGAAGGTGTTGGGACAACATGTCACCACTTTAGTAGAGCTTCCTCTATTGGAAGAGGAAAGGAATTTGGTTTTGACTCTGGGGAATATTATTGATGTTAGAGAGATACAATTGAGGAGGAAAGTGATTCGGAAGTACTTGTTCATATGGAGAGATTTATCCGTAGAGGATGCGACTTGGAAGGGGGAGCAGATCTTACAACATCCTGGTTTGGATTTGCTTGAAGACAAGCAATCTGAGGAAGGGAGGAATGTAATGTATCCTTCCACTTGATCAAGATGGGAGGATGACTTAGTAGCCTATATGAATCCCATAAACTGTAGTCAGTAAAGAAAAGGGAGTCAGGGGGTTTATTTGATGTCACTTAGCTAGGAGGTGTTATATTTTTAAAGTGACATTTAAGTGAAAAAGTAATAAAGTAACTTTTAGATTAATAGTCAGTTAAACATTAGTAAAAAGTAAATTTAATCTTTAAGTTAAAATTAAAAGGGTAATAAGGGTCATGTGGATTAAGTCAAAGGGGAAAATTCTAGAAGGGTAAAGGACAAGAATAAAAGAAGGGGTAGCACTTCACTTTCTCATTATGTTTTGTATTGATATCTTGTTTGGAGTGGTCTTGTGAGCCAAGGTTTTCGTTGGGGTTTTGGTAAAACCCTTCCATTGTGGTTTGGTTTCAGTGGTGCAATATCCACGATAGCTAGACAAAGAGGGGGAATCCATCAAGGATTTCCATTGGAGCTTCATCTTGTGGTTTGTCTTTAGTCTAGAGGTGCAGCGACTTTCTTGGGAGGTTCGTGGGGATTTCTTGGAGGGCCAATTCATCTTTTCTGCAGGACTGTGGGAATTTGGAGAAGCTGTAAGGGCTTTGTGGAGATTCGTGGTGCTTAGGAGGCTCATTGGGGGTTTCATAGGAGGGTCGATCCCTTCCTATTGTAGGGCCACGATAATTGAGGTGTCGTGGATGCACTAGAGGAGGGTTGTGAGCCCCATTTGAAGAGCCATGAGGTTTGGAGGAGGGTCATGAGCCCCTTGGCTGAGTCGTGAGGGCTAGGAGGAAGGTAATTGGACTATTGTAGAGTTTTCTGGGTTTCGAGGAGGGACACAACCCTATTCATGGCCTTTGGAGTGACATGAGGAGGTTTGGGGAGCCCTASAGCAGTTCGACATCAACTATTGAGGAMACAATGACAATATTCCAGATTTTTTGTTTTCCYATTGTGTTTTTTATTGTTGTATTGTAGCTGCCATAGTAGCCATTAGAGATTGTATTGTTGTTGGGGTTTTCATCCATAAGAAAATGCCCATATTTCATCCTATCTGGTATAGGATAGGATAGAATATATTATATTTATTTTATGMTTTTATATAGTCTTCATCTACATCTGCATTTGCATAACCATCCAACCATTCACCTTGATAACCAATAATGGCAGCTGGGCAAAAATCAGTATGGGTATCTTAAATCAAACGATGCATAGTCGAATTTGGACCATGTACCAGGGAGTGCCCCTTACTCTTGTAGGGCATTTACACCCTGTTAAAAGAATTGGTACTAGAAGGAAGGCCTGATTTTGTATGGATCATTTAAATTCATGACAAATGATTGGTAAATCCTCTGAAAATATTCTTGTTCAACAATGTTTCCCTCATATCCCTTCCGAATAGGACATTACCTTTGAAGATTCAAATCCAACATTTGAAAGTGTTACTGACAGTCCTGAAAATCAGCCAGATGCTTGGTATCATGTACCAAACAAAGAGTTTGTTGAAACTCATCATATTACCCACACATACGTCAAATTATTTTGCTAGCTACCTACAACCTTAGAACTCCCTAGGAGTAGAGCTATCCACGTTAGACAACCCAATAATTGAGCCTGTTATCCCCCACTTTTAGGGATAACTAGGAGATCATGTCTTGAGACCCACATGTCCTAGACATGGAGTACCGAGAGCCAGATCGACTTGAGCATAGCCCTAGAGGGCCCATCCTTTCTCCCTTTCAGTGCCTCTACTTTGTTAACAACAGAAACATCCATCACCTTTGGCTTGGTCCTGTATCAGAGATGGTTCTTGCTCCATGAGGTAATGAGTCCGGGTATCATGCTATGTGTCACTTTGATCCTCAAAACCTTTGAATATGTGCATTTAATTCCTTTTGTTTCTAACAAATGCTTGGATCTTATACTTGTCCACTTGACCATGTTTGGGGAGAATGACAGGATGCCCTACTAAGCCCGTGCCCATAGGTTTTGAGTTGTCACTGGGGGGTTTCTAAAAAATCATCGTCTGCTCCTGTCATATTACCACTTTTTCCATCTTGCTTCCTGCTCATCCATCCCATTACATTTGTTTGGGCATTGGGTTGGCTAATCATTTAAGGGTTCCACCTTGCCCTGTGGGAAGAAGGGGCTAAAGGCCTAGAAGGTAAAAACAAGCTAGCAAAAGATAAAAGCCTAGGAAATAAAACCTTGAGATGCTTCACCCAGGGATCCCCGAGAAAGCAGTAAAATGATTCTCAACAAGAAACAAGAGGGACCCATAAAAATAATAAAACAAGACCTAGTTAGAGGATAGGGGGTCTCATCACGAGCCAACCTATTAGGTACATGGGTACCTAGCAGTATGATACTACTAGTAGCTAGTTACCACACCAGGGTAGTGGCTCTTGGTTGCATGGCTAAGAGAAAGGGGGTCTCATCACGAGCCAACCTTCTCATTTCTGTGAAAGTACTTGTGGGTAACATTGCCACCACTGGTTACCACGCCAAGGCAGTGTACCCTGATTAGCTTCTTGAAGAAAAAACAATAGAGAATAAAGAATAAATGGCATGAATTGGCTTGGAAACATTTGCATCCAAGACAGGTGCAGCTTGCCTTCTACAAAGGCACCCACAAGCAAGCCTTACATTTCCCTACTTTCACTGCATCCCTTGTCAGGACATCCCTTATCCACCTCACCCATTTACATGACTTGGATGTAATCTCTTCCGGAAACATCCATTTTCCAGTGAACACTATCCCAATAGGACACCCTGTCACTTTCCCCAAACTTGTATTGTAGATTTGTATAATGTCTTTGAGCACTTGACTAGGGTAAAAGGGGTTTTATGCACATGTTTAATAATATTGATGATGAGATGTGATTGACATTGCTATGATCCCTGTGACTTGTGAGCCCCTGGAGGGCATAACTGTTGATGTGCAAGATCATGCCCAATGGAAAGGTACACATGGGGAGATGATCAGTTCATACCTCTATGGGGTTGAAGAGCCCACTAGATGGATGTTGAGGCCTCGATAGAGGGCAACGTTAGGACAAAGGGGTTTGCACTAGAGAAGAGGAGGACGTTCCACAGAGGCACCCTGACAGAGCCTTACCTAGGGGGGTTGAGCCCTCTCCTTAGGAACGCTAGCCTTGGAAGGCCCATGACGTGACCCAACATTCCCATGACGTCATCCAACATTATGGATGTCTTGGGGAGACATTTATGGTAGTGTGGCATCTTGGATAGGCCCAAGGAGGGCTAACGTTTTGCTCCAGGAAGTTGCATTTTCTCTAGAAAGGGATAACGTCACCCTAGAAAGGGGATGATGTCTCACTTTTTGCTTGATTAGGGTTTCATTTATGACATTTAATGTAAAACAATATTGTTTTGGTATTTTGGCCTTGTCG
>SNQJ01S0006157.1:10517-26811 GCA_010110895.2 Picea sitchensis | reverse complement strand
CTCAACTCTCACAGAGAGGAGAATGATGCCCCAACCACTGGGGGATGACTCAACTCTCACAGAGAGGAGAACGATGCCCCAACCATTGGGGGACGACTCAACTCTCACACAGAGGAGAACGATGCCCCAACCACTGGGGGATGACTCAACTCTCACACAAAGGAGAACGATGCCCCATCACATGTGTATGCCCAACACTGGGCTCTCTCACATGTTGAATCAACTCAGTAACAGAGGAGAACTTATCCTGGAGGATGTCTCACGAAGCTGCAATCATCAACATCTATTATTTAGTATTTTGCTTAGTACTAATTAATTATATTCTAGAATGATGAATGATGAATTTAATTTTTAAATCAATGTATCAATATTTATTATTTTACTATTTTTGTTTCAACTTTCATTTACGATTTATGAATTATGAATCAGTGTATTCCATTACTGAATTTGAATTTGAATTTTGAATCATGTTTAATAGTTTATATCATTTATAAATTTGAATTTTCAATTTACTAATTTAGTATTTTAGTATTTACTGATGAATTTGCATAGGATGAACATTGAATTGTTATTGTTGATATTTATCATTATTATTTTTATTTTTAAAATTTTATATTTATATTTTAATTTTTTTATATTATATATGTGGCATCTCCCCATCCCCCATTTCCCTAAAATCCCTAAAATTTGGGGGTACTTCCACACGTCCCCCCCTGTGCGTCTCCCTGCACCCATATCCCCCCATCCCGAAGACTTGGTGGAACATTGAAATTTACTATTTTAGGGTTAGGGTTGGGGTTTATTTGCTGCAAAATTTTATTTTCAACCATAGAAACCAAGACGTGTAAGGTGTTTAGGCATACTATTGACCTAAACATTACTTCTAAAACCCTAATTTAATTTTCTGAAGTCTTATTACAGCCATCTAAGGAAAAATGTATAGGGTTTTAGGGCTAATTTTCACGGCTGATTTTTCTGATTTTGTTGGTAAATAAAACCCTAATTTAGCCCTATAATTTACTGGACCATTTTATGATCAAAGGGATATATTTTTAATATTGAAAATTTCTATTTTACTATTGTCATAAATTTATTGCTGCCGAAAATTCACTGTTTTGCTGCTAAAAATTAATATAAATTGTCAGAGTGCAAGTCTTGTGGAGAGATGTAGTTGCATCTGCAACTGCAAGTGCAAGGAGGAATAAGGGCGTATGTTCATCTCTTGGTCTTGGTCTCTCTCTAGCACTATCAAGTGATTCTCTTGGTGACTCTCTTGGTGACATGCTTGGTGAATATCTTGGTGATATTCTTGCTAAGCATGGCACAAGGTTGAGAGAGTAGTGCAGTTGTAGTTGTTGCAGTGGTGTATGGCACTTATTATGTGGATATGGAAACTCTCTCTCTTGTACGCTACCATTAGAGAAGGAGCGCTCTACTTGTCTTGAGTTGTTGATGTAATCAGTAGCTCGGGTTTATCTGTTGGTTCTGGAGTAGGCTTGCCAGAATTATTCTAGGTAAAGGTTAGTGTGCTCGGGGGTGGAATATGGGAATGCCTATGGTTGGGTGAAAATGATGTGACATTGTCTATGGTTAGACGATCATACCAAAATTTCAACATTGTATCAGAGCCGATTTCCTTCATACCAATCTAATCGTTGGAAGGAAGATCCTCAGTTTCCCCCATTTTCAAGCTCATTGAGCACTTACTAAAGTCACTAAGAAGGTCACCTAAGTAGGGCATTTCTCTTCCCCGGATCAGATATACAAATTTATGAAGTTGAGAAATTAGGGTTTCCTCATAAAACCATAGGTCTGCAGTGCCAGTTCCTTCATGCAAGTTCCTCCATGCAAGTTTCTTTGTGCCAGTTGTAGCACCAGTTGCAGTACCAGTTCCAATGAAAGTTTGTGTGAAGTGTTAGGAGTAATTTTTTGGTGTCCTAGTGCAACTTACCCTAGCACATCTCTAGGTACCTTTATATTACAAGTTGGAGCACCTTTGAAGTTTTAAGGTTCACCATTGCTTGTCGCTACTGTCGGATGGTGCCACTACCTATCGATGCTTCCGGAGGTGTGTACTTATATATATTTAAATTGTATCACTATTTTGAGTGTGATTGCACAAGAAGGAGTCTCTTACAATCGTAGATCCAAAGGGAACTCAGATCTAGCACATTCAGAGGAACAATGCACTCCAATTTTGATTGTTTTCATATGCCTCTATTTTTTATGGAATTATTGTAATATTATGAACATCTAGTTGTATTTTGATCTATTGAAGTTATAGTAAAATCTATTCAGAGTTAAATTATAAGTTGGCTCTCGTCAAAGTATTATATTGATTAAGGCTGATATTTTAGAGTTTATTTGCATTACATTCTCTAACTCAGATTTATGTCAAGAAATCATATTGTCTTAAGTACAGGGGACAGGTTTAATAAAATACTTGAGACTTGGATGAAAATCAACAACACTCGTTCTTGAAGATAAGACTCCAGGTTCTAGGTTTGATTGATTCAATTAATAAGTTTCCAATTTGCACATGTCAAGTTTGATAATTGCTACATTACTAGTTGTGACAACAATCCTTGAAAGGTTATATTATTGCTAGATACAATGAATACTTAGCAGCATGTGAGTTCTATTGGCATAAATGCTTATTGTACTTGTTTGCAAGATGAACTAACATCTCCTCTAGGACATACTTCTTATTTTGCTTCAAGGAAGGTCACCTTGGTAATAATATGATGATTACCATGAGATTGTTTTTTTATTCTTATTGACATAGTATGTTCTTATGAAAATGTTATTATACTTTTTGTTCTTGTTTTCTTGTTCTGGGCAGGTTACCATGGAGGTATGATTGATCACAACACTAAAAGAGTGTTGTTCCTATTTCTTATTATTGTTTTTTCTTTTTTGGTTCTTGTCCCAGGCAGATCACAAGCAATAGCTCTAAGAAGGAGCTACTGTGATTATTTTTCTCATTCTTGTTTTGATTATTATAAGAGTATTATTCTTATCTATTGTTTTTCCCTTTCTCGTACTTGTTCCAAGAAGGTCATAGGTGATAACTCTGAGAGAAGCTATAGTGACGGTTGCAGGAGACAACATATTAGATGGTCTCTAGTTTGAGACATGGAGCAGACTATCCAAATAAGAAGTTGTATACACGACCGTATGCATCCATGTACCAAAGAAGAAGAAGACGAAGAACGATACTTTTGCGAGATACATAGTATCTCATATGGAGATTTATTGTAAGGAGGAGAAGGCTCCAAAGATGACCAAACAAATCCTTGTATTCCAGTCGATCACTCTTCAGATCATCAGGAAGAGTTAGTAGAGCCAGAAGGGCCTACCCATAATCATTGCAGTAACCAAGAAGAGACCAGCGTGGTCCCATGAAACCTTGCAGGTTGCAACATTGATGAGCCATATCATGAGGAGCAGATGGAAGAGAGAGACGTCTTCTGGATTCGATAGACAGATGTCATGGATTGAGAAGGCTAGATCGAAGCTTCAAAGGCTTTGAGGAGATATGATATCTTATGGGAAGATTCCCTTGTTTCATTAGACTTTGCTATAGTGATCAAGGAGGAAGCTAGTCGGAAGGACTGGGATACATATCTTTTCCTTGGTTCCGAGACCAGAAGGGAAGTCAATGGTGACTTCCAACTTGATCTACAAGATCAAGCATGTTGCAGATAAATAGTCTAGATATGTAAAAAGCCTGATTTGTGTCCAGAGTATTCTCCCAGTAAGAGGGATAAGACTATGACGAGACACTTGCTCCAATATATTTCTATCGACAAACAAGTAGAAGATATGTTGACCAAACCTATGTCAAGGAAAATCTTGGATTGGTCCAAATGTTTTTTTTCCAATAGTAAGAATTGATGTATTCCCTAGTAGCAGGAAGTAATGTGATCCCCATTAGTGGGAGCTACCCCAGTGCAGGTTGGTATGCTACTCCAACGCAGGCTGGTATGATACCCCAGCACAGGTTGGTATGCTACTCCAACACAGCCTAGTATGTTACCCCAATGCAAGTTGGTATGCTACTCCAACACAGGCCGGTATGTTACCCCAGCGCAAGTTGGTATGCTACTCCAACGTAGGCTAGTATGTTACCCCAGAGAAAGTTGGTATGCTACTCCAACACAGGCCGGTATGTTACCCCAGTGCATGGTTGTATGCTACTCCAACATAGGCTGGTATGTTACCCCAGCATAGGTTGGTATGCTACTCCAACGCAGGCTAGTATGTTACCCCAGCGTAGGTTGGTATGCTACTCCAACAAAGGTTGGTACACTAATCAAGTGAAAGTGCATAACTTCTTATGATGTATGGATTCGTGAAATTCAACAAGGCAATGGTTGAGGTGTGCAGAAGCACAGAAGCAGTGATGATGATCGTGCCAAGAGGAATACCTCCCTCCTTAAGAGGGAGTGTTAAATTTTTTGAGTCAGATTATGTGTGAGTTGATGAGTTACTAGTTATTTATAAACCATATGTCAATCTGTAGTGTCGAAAATGATTCTCAGTTAGAGTGTTGATTAGTATCATCAGAGATTACTAGATGGAGGGCCAACCAGTAGTGTTGGAGGTGTTTTCCAGCTAGATGGCTAATGTGTGTCTGTGATGGTGATACTTGATTTGTTTGATCATATGATGGCCTGTGTGGCTATGGTGATGCTACTTGTAGACTGGTCTGCAAGACCATGTGAGTCTTTCTCGTGCCATGTGAGATGGATGGATGTGTTTTACACCACTACATGAAGAACATATTAGTTAATACATCCCTAGCTAAGAGGGAGTGTTGATGTTTTGCTAGCTGCGGGAGGTATTAACCTCCACGTGTAACCTATGACTTAGAATAGAATATTATAGAATCAAGTGAACCTTTAAACAGATGTGTGCAAACTCTAGAAGACAAGTCATCCTAGCAGAATAAATAATATTAGAATATTGTCTTCTAGAAATACAAGTTGGCTCCACAGGAAAAAGATAAACAGAAAATATAATTACCAGAAAGTTAGGTCAGCCTAGCCAAAAAAGTCACTGGACAAATTAATATAAATAGAGGACGTTTTATATCATTTGGATACCCAGTCAGAGCGCAAGTCTTGTGGAGACCTACAGTTGCAGTTGTAACTGCAAATGCAAACTGTGGGTGTAGCATGAAGCTCAGAAAGCACCGTGGATTTAAGTTTTGACTGTTTACTTAAACACAAATGGCCTTTGTATCGAAGCTAATCATGGAGCCAAGAGTACCCTGGGGAAAATGGAGAATTGGACTGCAATTGTTGTATCATAAGAAAAATTTTGGGATCTTTTAGCCATTCCTGGCAAACGTCTTGGAGCCAATCTCGTACAATGAAGGAGAGAGAAAAAGGGATCCTTCATCTTCATATTTTCAAGAAAGTGCATCTGCCACCACATCGTCTTTGCCTTTCTTGTAAATGGTCTCATAATCATATCCAAAGAGCTTAGTCACCCATTTTTGTTGCTCTGGGGAGGAAATGCGTTGTTCCAGAAAATACTTGAGGCTTTGATGATCTGTCTTAATTTGGAAGCGTTGCCCCAATAGATAAGGGCACCACAAATCAACGGCATGCAGAATAGAAAACATTTCCTTTTCATAGATTGATTTGCCCAAATTTCGTTCAGACAGTTTTTTGTTGGTAAATGCCAAAGGTCGACCCTCCTGCATAAGAACAGTGCCAATACCTTTCCCTGAAGCATCACATTCCAGGACAAAGGTATTTGTGAAATCAGGAAGGGTCGGGACTGGAGTGGTGCACATGGCCATCTTCAAGGTTCAAAAAGCCTGAGCAGTTGTTGGAGTCCAAGTGAAGGAATTCTTTTTAAGGAGTGCGGTGAGAGGTGTTGCAATCTTTCCATAATTTTTAACAAACTTGCAATAATAACCTATTAAGCCCAGAAATCCTCGCAAGCTTTTGAGAGTCTTTGGGTGAGGCTAGTCTTGAATAGCTTCATCAATGACAGGAATGGGAAATTTGTCTTTAATGGTGAGTTTGATGAGGGCACGGAAGTCATGACACATGCACCAAGAACCTTCTTTCTTCAGGACCATGACCACAGAAGAAGAGTAGGGGCTCGTACTAGGGCGGATAATGCCTGCGTTAAGCAGTTCTTGAACCATTTTCTCAATTTCATTTTTTTGGGAAAAGGGGTGACGATATGGATGGATATTGGGAGGGAGGCTTCCTGGGATAAGGGGAATGGAATGATCATGAACACCACGGGAAGGCGGGAGTCCCTGGGGAGTGGAAAAGACCACTTGATGTTTAGAGACGATGGATTGGAGGTATTGTGACACAGAGGGTGTCTCAGTTGCATGTATGGCATGGAATTGGGAAATAACACCAGAATGACCTTTTTTGAAAGCTTTTCCATGCAATGGGAACTAATGATCTCCAGTGAACCGGTGGTGATGCCTTGGAAATTATATTTTTTACCCTCTTGGTCGAATTGCATAGTTAATTCCTTGAAATCCATGAGAATGGGACCCAAAGTCCTTCGCCAGTCTGCACCCAACACAATATCACAACCGCCCATGTCGATAGCAAACATATGAGATTTTAGGTGGTAGTCACCAATTTGGAGACACACATTTTCACAACACCCTCCACATTTCATGGAGGCGCCATTGGCAATCATGATTTGGAAATTATTGACTGCATGGATATAGCAATGAGTTTCTTGGGCAATGCAGCGATGAATAAAATTATGGGTGTTGCCACTATCAACCAGAATGATGACCTTCCTATGCTTGATGTAACCAATTAGCTTGAGGGTTTAGGGAGTAGAGAAACCAGTGAGAGAATTTATGGAAATGATCGGTTCTACTTCGGGAGGGTCTGAGGGAGGGGTTATGTTCGTGGTTTCAGGTGACTCAAACACAAGGGGAGTTTCAACATCCTCTTCCGAAACATCCTCTGATATGGCCATAAAAAGACTTTTTTCCTTACAATTGTGGCCGAGAAAATATTTGTCATCACAATTATAACAAAAGCCTTTGAGTTCATGTTCATCCATTTCATCCCTGGTCAATTTTTGGATCTTTAGTGGAGCAGAGGGAGTAGTGTGATTTACTAGTTTAGTGTGAGGAATAAATGAGGGTTTCCGGTTTTGAGAAGATACAACTTGTTGTGATTCTTTAGCTCTTTTAGTAGCCTCCACCCAACTCTGAGGCCGAGCCATGAGGACATGGGCACAAATCTCATCCTTGAGGCCACTAATAAAACATTCTCGGAAAAAGGCATCAGACATGCCCTCTGTCTAAAAATCCAGGTGCTCAAAAGAAGCTATAAAGTCTTCCATTGTTCCTTATTGTTTCAACTTTGTAAAACATCCTAAATGGTTGGTGTTAGTGTCAAAGTGTTTATAAATCTCTACCACAAAGCGTGTCCAAGAAATATACCCTTGACGGGAAGTTTTTGTCCATTGCCACCATTGCCAACGTTCTTGATCTAGATGGAGAAAACCATATCAGAGTTTAGCCAAGTCATATGTAATGTCGTATAAAGAGAAATAATGTTCCATTTGGGTTACCCAACCAGTCGGATCTGAGCCATCAAATTTGGTCACATCCACCCGCGGAAGGCGTAGGTCACACTGAAAGTGATGGGGCTGATAATTATGGGAATGAGAGGAAGTTTCAGCTTCGGTATGTGGAGGTGGGTCAAATAAAGGATTATCTGTAGGAATATGCAGCTTGGTGCAGATCATCGAAACGACAGATTCAAGCTGGGTAGTCATGTCTTGTTTGAGTTCCTTGATTGAGGTGGTGATGCAGGACTGCATGGTTGTATTAATGGCGGAAACATTGGCACTGAGTTGTTTCACTTCTTGTTGGGTTTCTGTGAAATTAGATTGCAAGGTATTGAGGCGAGCTTCCAAGTCTTGGCTACGGGTATGGGCCATGATGATGAGGGAACCGAAACAGGGCAGGTGGGGTCAAAAAAAATTCTGAAAAATGATATGTATGAATGTGATAAGGGCGAAGAGATAAATCCAATGGAATAGGTCTCAAATAATGGTGCAAACATTTCCATAGTTTTTTTTTTACACCTACGGAGTTATACTTCGTTCTGAAGAATACTACAGTGATGAAATGCCCAAATGCTTAACCAAGAAAAAATGTGTAGTGATATGGCAACCCGAACACAGTTGCGCGGCAATAGATATTATCTGTTTTAATTTTTTTGTTTCCATCCCCAAGGGTTAGGTATTCAAGGGTTCTACAGACAAGGGTTTGCCCTGTGTTATAGCTCTCTGATATACATGTGGGGTCCAACAATAGTACTTGGCCCAATATCTTAGGGCACTAACTAAAGAGGCTAGATCGTGCCCTTAGTCGTACTACCCGACTACCCAGGTACTAGAGAGTATCTTCCCGAGTGTTGTTCTCGGTGGAACTATAGCAATCAGGCAGCCAATCGGTTTATCTAAAGAGGGCTTCAGGAAATCTAGGTCGATCCGTACACAGGGGTTGTCTGTTGCGCTACCACTCGAAGGGTTACCAACAGGGGTTACAAGGGTGGCCAACAAATGTGCGCTTAAGAACCACTTGTATTTCATGCATGTATGAATCCCTCAACCACAGGTTTATGCGTGTAACGACAKATCTTTGTGGCTTAAAGAGGTCAGAATATGTCTCTACCCTYGGAAAAAATTAACCCACAATTTTAKGCAAAGGAAAGTGCTCTAATACAACTTGTAATATTCTAGATATAAAAAGTATGCAGAACAAAAATAAAATGTTATAAATGGCAGATGAAAAACAATATAACCATAATAACACCACAATAATACTAAAATGATAACAGAATAACACCAGAAAGAGCACTTAGAGTGTTGAAAGCAATGTTCACGAGCCTCTTCGAGGGAAAAACCTCCAGTCGAGCAGAGCTCTATTACAATAATATCCAAGCTAGGGTTCTCATACGCTCGACTCCTATTTATACTAAATATGTCTATCAAGAGAACCATATAGAGGAAGATCCTTCTAGAAGCGAAAGCTTCTATTAGGTCTTCTTACATTTGACTTATTCTACTTTATTGCAAGGCCTTATTAATATTGACCTTTATTACATCGAAATACAATGTTCTACCTATTGGACGGGTTAGGTCCCTAATATTTAGCATAAGTTGTGGGACTTCTAGAAGTTTAAGTGAATTGTCATTCCCTCTAAAGAATGGTTTGAAAGGTCTAGACTTGGGGAGACCTTCCCCAACATTTTTATTAAGGTCTACCACTTCATTTGATAGCTTCTTAACCAGCTTAACCATGTTGTCCAGATATTTAGGATATTTTTTAGGAGGTTTTGTCAATAACAAAGACTTCTTCCCAACTAATATGTTTTCATCAGATAAAGAGTGACTATCATAAGAAAATAATTCGTTTTCAACAACTTTAGCTTCTTCAAAATTCTGAGGTAGGGTATCTTTTCCAACTCATTTAAAAAGCATGTCTATAGAAGGGAACAAAGATGAAGTATAGTATTCAATAGCCAATGTTTCCAAAGGAGCGTTCTCAACAAAAAAAGTTATTGAGGAGTGTAAGAAAGTGTTGATTAAAGTCCTTCATTTTTTGTTTCATTTCCATTTTTATAGTCCCTAACTCTTTGTATAAAGCCGTGGGATTTTTCTCTTCCCAAAATTTCCCAATGAAAGCTCTTTCAAAGTCATCCCGACCAGTTATAGAACCGAGGGGAAGGTTAAAATACTAGGTAGAAGCATTATTTTCGAAGGTATAAGGGAAAAGACTGCAAACCACGCCTTTGTAACTAATAGCAAGGAGATAGAAGGCTAAAAAGAAATTTTTTATATGATCTTTTGGTGAGCCATATTTTTCCGAGTCAAATTTTGGAAGAAGTCTCTCCGGAAGTTTTGGTATTTCATTCATAGGTTTTGTTAAGTTAATAGCACCTTGGGATAGCCACAATGGAATCACCACTCTTTGATTTATATTTTCAACTATGTTCTCTTCAAAATTAGGTTCCTCGTTTACACCATTGAATTTATGCTCGGACCGAAGAGCAGTGGAAAAAATTTGACTCAAGGGCATGGGCACTTTCTGTAGAGCAATTTCGATCAGATCCTATACGGAGTCGACAAGAATGTTGGCTCTATTATAGCACAGTTTGTAGTTAATATAAAAGTCAAATGAAAGGAGTTCAAACTGGTGTAACTTAACCAATCCCACCACTGTCATCTCAATGGGATGGCTCTTTCTATTTAGGGAGGTAAGGCCCAGGGGAGACGTCCCCGGTGACCTGGGGTTTTTAGAAGGCAAAAGTCTTAAAAGCTAAAAGATAATTTTCCCCTCAAAAGTCACCACCGAGCAGAAAGTCCGACTTATAGCCAATAAAGATAAAAGATAACCAGAAATAGTAACCAAGGAGTGTACCTGCCCAAGACAAAGCAACAAGGAAACTATGCATGTGCAAGATCACTTGCTTGGTTAGTACTTCATATAATCAATGACTTTCGGATAATAATCAATCGAGCAATAATATATATGAAGTAAATCAATGTTTATACAATAGCAATGATTACATAATATCACTTCATAATAAATGTTAATGAATCTTCACAATAAACAATGGCAAATTATCATCAATGTAGCAATACTTGAAGCAACGCTTTAGCTAATCATTCAATTGCTTTTAAAGACAAATAGATGTTGCAATGAATGTGTTTATAGCACAAGTAAAAGGTAGCAGCAATAGGGTTAGAATATTAGTCTAGGCTAGGGTTAGAAAGGTTAGTAAAAGATTGCTCAAAGTGTTTAGAAGTTGTTTGTGATCAAAGTACTCAATACACAAGGCCTTAGATCAGTGCACTGCTAGGGTATATGGAGTCAAAAGAGGCCGCAAAAGTTGAAGGACTGAAATGAGAATGAAAGACCAAATACAAGAGGGTTAAATGTTGAGGTGTTGCTAAAGCAAGGCCTCAACAATGAAACCCTAGGGAGAGAGGCTCACTGATGTGTAGAAACCCTAGGCCTTAGTGCTCTCTCCTCCTTTTTTATCTCAATGGCAATAATAAAAATGGCTAGCTTGAATAATGATTAATCAGATCTAAGACAAGAGAGTTTGTAAGTGATGTGTTGCTAAAGCAAGGTTTCACTAGACAAACCCTGGGGGAAAATGGCTCACCAAGGTGTAGAAACCCTATGCCTTGGTGCATTTTTCTCCTTCTTAGCTCTACAACAAGGATAAAAACGGCTAGCTTTATAAGAATAGAAGTAGAGTGTTACTATGGCAAGGCTCTATCTATCTTCAGTAGAGTCAAATAGCTCTTAACTTGGTAGGGACATGAGACAGGAACCTTTAGCATGTTCTTGTCACCTAGGGTTTGATTCAGCAAATTATAATAAGAAATGCAAGTAAACAAAACTATAACCATTCAATCAAGAAGTGTTGCAGAAATTCACTTACATAAACCATCCATTCAAGTAACAAAACACTAGTTATAAACCTTCCACCAAGAAGAAATGCCAAAATGGTCCAAAAATGTCTTCCTTCAACAAGTGCACCTCACAATTTCAGCCAAAACCCTAAGATAGGGCGCATATTTCAGACCTCACTAATGAGTGAGTCAAATATGATGAAAATATGAAGGCAAAAACCCTCAATATATAGCATACCTATGACCTAAATTAAAAATTAGATCATCAAAAGGTCGACAAGGCTAAAATACCAAAATAATATTGTTTTACATTAAATGTCATAAATGAAACCCTAATCAAGCGAAAAGTGAGATGTCATCCCTTTTCTAGGGTGGTGTTAGCCCTTTCTAGGGAAAATGCAGCCTCCTGGAGCAAAATGTTATCCCTCCTTGGGCCTCTCCAAGATGCCAGACTGCCATAATTATCTCCCCAAGACGTCCATAATAATGGATGACATCATGGGCATGTTGAGTGATGTCATGGGCCTTCCAAGGCCAACGTTCCTGTGGAGAGGGCTCAACCCCCTTAGGTAAGGCTCTACCAGGGTGCCTCTGTGGAACATCCTCCTCTTCTCTGGTGCAAACCCCTTTGTCCTATCTCTGCCCCACATCGGGGCCTCAGCATCCATCTGGTGGGCTCTTCAGCCCCATGGAAGTCTGAACTGATCATCTCCCCATGTGTACCTATCCAACATGGTACATTTCCTTCGAGCATGATCCTACACATCAACATCTACGCCCTCCAGGGGCTCACAAGTCACAGGGATAATAGCAATGTCAATCACATCTCATCATCAATATTATTAAACATGTGCATAAAACCCCTTTTACCCTAGTCAAGTGCTCAAAGACATTATACAAATATGCAATACAAGTTTGGGGAAAGTGACAGGGCATCCTATTAGGCTAGTTTCCACTGGGAAAGGGATGTTTTCGGAAGAGATAGATCCAACTCATGTAAATGGGTGAGGTGGATAAGGGATGTCCTGACAAGGGGTGCAGTGAAAGCAGGGAAATGCAGGGCTTGTCTATGGGTGCCTTTGTAGAAGGCAAGTTGCACCTGTCCTCGATGCAAATTTTTCCAAGCCCATTCATGCCTTCTATTCTTTATTCTTTATTGTTTTTCCTTCAAGAAGCTAATCAGGGGACACTGCCCTGGCGCGGTAACCAATGGTGGCAATGTTACCCACAAGTACTTTCACGGAAATGAAAAGGTTTGCTCATGATGAGACCCCCTTTCTCTTGGCCATGCAACCAAGAGCCACTACCCTGGCATGGTAAACAACTACTAGTAGTGTCATATTGCTAGGTACCCATGGACCTAATAGGTTGGCTCGTGATGAAACCCCCTATCCTCTAACTAGGTCTTGTTTTATTATTTTTATGGGTCCCTCTTGTTTCTTGTTGAGAAGCTTTTTACTGCTTTCTCGGGGATCCTTGGGCGAAGCATCTCGAGGTTTTATTTCTTAGGCTTTTATCTTTTGCCAGCTTTATTTTACCTTCTAGGCCTTTAGCCACTTCTTCTCACAAGTCAAGGTGCAACCCTTAAATGATTAGCCAACCCAATGCCCGGACAAATGTAATGGGATGGAAGAGCAGGAAGCAAGATGGAAAAAGTGGTAATATGACGGGAGTGGACGATGAATTTTCATAAACCCCCCCAGTGACAACTCAAAACCTATGGGCACAGGCTTACTAGGTCATCCTATCATTTCCCCCATACATGGTCAAGTGGAAAAGTATAAGATCCAAGCATTTGTTAGAAACAAAAGGAATTAAATGCACATATTCAAAGGTTTTGAGGATCTGAGTGAGGGAAAGCTGGAAAATTGTGACAATAAGCTTCTTCATGAGGTACTCAACTTTCCCCTAAAATCCAGAATGAGGTTTTTTCCTACAGGAGACTTGGGATAAGGGACATGTTTCCAAACCATACCTTCAATGACATGGCGCAATAAACTAATCAAAGGGAGATGGAAAACCTTATCACAAGTATCCTGCTTCACAGAAGTAACCTCCTCACTTTCATCTAGATCTTAGCAGAATGATGGTTGATCAATTTCTTCATAGAATAGATCTAAGTGCTCAGAGGGATAGTCATCAAAGTCCTCAAGGTATGACCGAAAATTATTAGGAGAGCATAATATCAAGTCATTCTTGGGTGTCTTAATGAAATCGGTAATCATGTCATGTTCATGTTGCCAAATATCAAATTTCTTATTAACTTCAGGTAAAGGCAACTTTTGGGAATGACCCTCGATGTCGTAAATGGGATCCCCATTATATCCAATCACATCCCATTTACGCTTCCCGACATGTATGAACTCATTAATATTATGAACAGAATCATTATTTTCATCTTAACATGAAGGGTTATTAAAATCCAACACTTTTTCACTTTCCACATCATAAGACAGAGAATCCTTAAAAAAATGGAAAGGGAAGTAACTTACCTTGCTTACTTCTTCTTGTGCAGGAACAATAGGATCTTGGAGAGCTTTGTCGGATGGAGGAGTGATCACCAGTGTTTCATCCTCATAATTCACTTCTCTAGTTTCACTGCATTCTATTGAATCATGGGAGAAATATTGCTCCTCTTCAAGGGGTTGACAATTTTCTTCATAAATCTCTTCTTTCATATCATAAGTCTCTTGGTAGTGAACATGATAAACACCCCTAAGATCTTCTACAATCTCAGTGGTGAATCCTTTGTCTTCTAAGGCTATTGTGAGATTTTGAAGGGCATATTCATATGTTTGGCAATGTGGTTTGGTAAAATCAATAAATCTACTGATGAGGTGTACAAAAGATGATATACCCTTGTCTTCGCAACAACCCTTAAACCAATCTTGCAAGAAGGATGATAGAGAGAGTATGAATAACTTTATCATAACATCCTCCCCTCCAAATTCTACCTCGCTTATATACTCCAAAAAATTTATGATGTGAGGGGTTGGGAGACCCCAAAATATTGGAAGGTTGTTTGACCATTTTGTATCAAAACCAGTCGGGTATCCCTGAAGGATTTTGAAATCAATAGTTGGATACAGTTGTTCCCAGGATGCCATGATCCCATAACTTGGATATATAACAGAGTTGAGAGTAAGGTGGCACCTAGGAAAAGTTTAGCGGAGTCGCCAAATAATTTTGCTTGAAACTATCAAGAGGTAAGGGAAAACACCCTAAGTGGAGTCGTCAGGTAAGCTTGTAAGATAAAGACTCATGAGGCAAGGCTTACCTAAAAGTGTCATTTTGAGGAGAATTGACTTATTGTTCCCCGACAACGTCGCCAAAATGTTATCACACAGTTTGTAGTTAAGATAAATGTCAGATGAAAGGAGGTCAAACTAGCGTAACTGAACCAATCCCACCAATGTCACCTCAATGGGATGGCTCTTTCTATTTAAGGAGGTAAGGCCCAGGGGAGATGTCCCCGGTGACCTGGGGTTTTGAGAAGGCAAAAGGCTTAAAAGCTAAAATATAATTTC
Source organism: Picea sitchensis (assembly GCA_010110895.2). Taxonomy (NCBI): domain Eukaryota; kingdom Viridiplantae; phylum Streptophyta; class Pinopsida; order Pinales; family Pinaceae; genus Picea; species Picea sitchensis. The sequence goes on along the minus strand of SNQJ01S0006157.1, from coordinate 11,842 downwards.
CCCCTCACAAGTCACCATCGAGCAGAAAGTCCGCCTTATATCCAATAAAGATAAAAGATAACCTAAAATAGTAACCAAGGAGTGTACCTGCCCAAGACAAAGCAACAAGGAAACTATGCATGTGCAAGATCACTTGCATGGTTAGTACTTCATATAATCAATGACTTTCTGATAATAAGAAATCTAGCAATAATATTTATGAAGTAAACCAATGTTTATAAAATAGAAATGATTACACAATATCACTTCACAATAAATGTTAATGAAGCTTCACAATAAACAATGGCAATTTATCATCAATGTAGCAATACTTGAAGCAGCGCTTTAGCTAATCATTCAATTGTTTTTAAATACAAATAGATGCTGCAATGAATATGTTTATAGCACAAGTAAAAGGTAGCAGCAATAGGGTTAGAATATTAGTCTAGGCTAGGGTTATAAAGGTTAGTAAAAGATTGCTCAAAGTGTTTAGAAGTTGTTTGTGATCAAAGTACTCAATACACAAGGCCTTAGATCAGTGTGCTGCTAGGGTATATGGAGAAAGAGGCCGAAAAAGTTGAAGGACTGGAATGATAATGAAAGACCAAAGACAAGAGGGTTAAATGTTGAGGTGTTGCTAAAGCAAGGCCTCAACAATGAAACCCTAGGGGAGAGAGGCTCACTCAAGTGTAGAAACCCTAGGCCTTAGTGCTCTCTCCTCCTTCTTTAGCTCAATGGAAATAATAAAAATGGATAGCTTGAATAATGATTAATAATATCTAAGACAGGAAAGTTTGTAAGTGATGTGTTGCTAAAGCAAGGTTTCACTAGACAAACCCTAGGGAAAAACGGCTCACCAAGGTGTAGAAACGTTAGGCCTTGGTGCGTTTTTCTCCTTCTTAGCTCAACAACAAGGATAAAAATGGCTAGGTTTAGAAGAATAAAAGTAGAGTGTTGCTATGGCAAGGCTCTATCTATTCAGCAAAGTCAAATAGCAATAAACTTGGTAGGAACATGAGACAAGGACCTTTACCATGTGTTTGTCACCTAGGGTTTGATTCAGCAAATTATAATAACAAATGAAAGTAAACAAAACTATAAACATTCAATCAAGAAGTGTTGCAGAAATTCACTTACATAAACCATGCATTCAAGTAGCAAAACCCTAGTTGTAAACATGAGACAAGGACCTTTACCATGTGTTTGTCACCTAGGGTTTGATTCAGCAAATTATAATAACAAATGAAAGTAAACAAAACTATAACCATTCAATCAAGAAGTGTTGCAGAAATTCACTTACATAAACCATGCATTCAAGTAGCAAAACCCTAGTTGTAAACCTTCCA
>SNQJ01S0006156.1:148603-160917 GCA_010110895.2 Picea sitchensis | reverse complement strand
AAATTTTTTAACGGCTTGAAAAAACAGAATGCAAGGAAACTAGCAAAATTGACAACTCTTGTGTGTTATACAAGAGATTCCAAAAAACAATTTAAACTACCTTTACCAAATTGACGGCAACAATCTCTCAAAACAAATAAGAATTCTCTTCTCCTATCCTCAGGAAACAACAACTAGTTTGTTCATAGAGACTCTCTAATAAAACGACTCTGATAGCAAGCAACATCAACAGACAATCAAGGAAAACACAACTATTTATTTTTAAAAAATCTGAGCTGCGTATTCTTTACCTCAAACCTTCAATTTCACAGTAGCTATTTATCTCTGCATTTTGCAGACACAGAGTTCCCAAACATTCTACCACAGGCACAGCCGCACAGTGCATTTTTTCTCCAAAAAAAATTATTGTCTATTGGTCGAGACAAATGCACATGCCTCGAAGTCAAATGTTGGTACCTTTCTGTGATCAGAATACAAATTCCAAGGTGACGAAACCATCTACCTTGTTTTAATTAATGGAAATCATCCAAAATTACATCTATTCATTTAATCCCGAACTTTGATTTTCTTAATCTCATAAGAACAACATTGGGTGGAATTGCTAAACTATCAATGATAGTAGTCACATATCTCCTTATTTTAAAGTCTACAAAATTTATTATTAACACAACCATTATGGCTGGATATGTTATAATAGTAGAAGGAAGGAGTAATTTAAATCAAATCTGTTATACATTGTTGTAAATATTGTTGCTGGTGTTTTACAATTGGAAATGTGTAGCAACAAAAGAGGATTTCAATGAGTTTTGGTCAAACAAAGAGAATTAAATGTCGAGATTTTAATTCTTGTCCCCGATTTTAATTCTTGTCTTGCTCTCTCGTTCTGGAAACGCACTTTGAGAATCCAACCCATTTATGGAGATTTCCCCCCCCAAAAAAAATTAGTGGGTGCTCGTGACTCGAGACTGATCTAGGGGCAATCCCAACACGAGCAAAACTGCTTCAAAAGTTTTGTCGTTGCGAACCAATTCTCTGACTATGAGTCGGAGGAGGCCATCTATTGTTGACACAAATGATCTTGCCAGAAGAAGGATCATAAATTTTGGGCAGATAGTTCTGGATATAAGACCACCAGTTGTGACATAAGCATCGATGCAAGATGACAAGAAATTCGATGCATAGGATATAAGAAAACAAGATATCGAAACTAAACGCAGTGGTACAATCGACTGTTCAGACTCTAATGCAAGGGACCGAAGATTATCCAGTAGACCGGATATTATTACAGAAATAAACTTGATAAAAAAATTAAATGTTTGAACATTTCCCTTCAGAAAGATAGGATATGAGAAAACATGATATCCAAACTAAACGCAGTGGCACAATCGACTATTCAGACTCCAATGCAAGGGACCGGAGATTATCTAGTAGATTGGATATTATTGCACAAATGAACAATAAAAAATTAAATGTTTGAACATCGCCATTAAATGTTTGAACAATGATATGATACAGAGTCGCGAGTCGCGACTCGCGACGGACGTCAAGCTCATCATTGTAGGCATTTGAATTAATTAGTGGGTGCTCGCGATGGACGGACGTCAAGCTCATCATTGTAGGCGTTTGAATTAATTCGCTCCACGCCCTTTTCTGGTGATTCACCATCTTGATTCGAACTTGTGTCGTTTAATTCCATCTGCACCCTCTTCCGACGATTCACTATCTTGATTCCAAGCCACCTATAACAACTATTCCATGTTACATTTTTTATAACTAGAATTTATGTTACATTTAATTAGAGTTTATGAATAATTAGGGTTTATATTTTAATTTCGAGAATTAGGATATATTTCGATAAATTTATGGATGTATGAGATTTTTCTTATTTAATATTTATTTATTTGATAGAACCATGATCCTAGCGATTACATGGTCGAGATGTGCTACCGCAAGAATCTTCATATTATTCCCATGAGTAGCGTGCCAACATCCTCCCGTTTGCTTTACCCCAATCTATTCCTAAAATGGAACAAAACGCCGAGAGCCGCTCAAAAATCACATTAGTGACAATGAATGTGGCTACACCACCACAGTTATCTCATAATTATAACAATCTTGTATTTAAATCTGTTTCAGAGTTGCACTCATATGTGGCTTTAAACATTATTGTTTTTCCCTATATACTGTGTATGCCATCCCTTCAATGATTTTAACTCAAACTTTCTTTCTTGATGTTTGATGTATAGAAAAAAGGATTGCAGTGAGTGGACAAGAGAATCTCTTTCGATTAGATGCACGTGAACATAAAAACCCATATTTTCTTTACATCATTGCTTTTTATCTCTAGAGAATTCATGGGATTACGTAGTAATATTCGTCGTTAGTAGGCTAGCTATAATGGTATTTAGGAATATGAAGGGCTAATTTGCATTTTATCCCATTAATAAAACCTAAACTTCAGAAAATGATCGTTCGTTTGGGATAGGGATAGTTATTAATAATTTGTTTTGGTCAATCTCCATAACAACTGGGTTGGGTTCTAGAAGTGTGGTTGCAGAAAAGGAGAGCAAGAAAATAATTAAAATATGGGACATTGAATTCTCTTTGGTCGGCCAAAACTCATTGAAATCGTCCTTTTTTGCTGCATATTCAAATGTAAAACACTACCAACACCATAACTGGGTTGCGTTCTAAAAGTGTGGCTGCAGAAACAGAGAGGAAGAAAAGAATTAAAATATGGGACATTTAATTGTCTTTGTTCGGCCAAAACTCATTGAAATCGTCCTTTTTCAAATGTAAAACACTACCAAGTTACCAACAATATTTACAGAAAAATGTACAACAGATTTGATTTAAGCTACTACTTCATTTTATTGATTTAAACTACTATTTCCTTTTATTGTTATATCCTATGATGTTGACCAGCGATAATTTTATGGTTGTGTGAGTTTTAAAAAATGTAACATGGCATAGTTCTTACAAGTAGTTTGGCATCAAGATGGTGAATTGCCAAAAGAGGGTGTGAAGGAGGGAATAAATTTTAACACCTACAGGCTATAGCCTACACTGATGAGCTTCACATCCACGCCCCAGGCACTCACTACCATGCCTCAGGAACTCACTAACAATAAAAAAAGGAGGGGGAAGCCAACAAAGTACTAAAAAGACAGTAAAAAACTGATTGGCTTGCCAGCATCGCATCCACGCCGCCCCAACACCTAGACACTCTTAAATAAAGGACAAGGGGAAGCCCACAACAATAAGAAAAGATAGTAAAACTTACCAAGTTACCAGTGACGCGATCATAGATTCGAGAAGTCCATTTACTCCTATCAGTCCGTTGTTGAAAACTGATTTTCCTGTGCGGCGGGCCGCTGGATATGATTTGCCGAAAGAAATGTTGTGACCAGAAACCCTCCATTTACTGAGGTCAACAATGTGGAGAAAGCACCTATTTCTGTACCGGTTCCGGGAGAGCGGGGAAAAAGGGGATGTTTTTTTAATGAGAGCAATAAACTGCTGATAGCCACTGCAATATGAACAGGTATACTCATCCGAGTTGCAGGAACATGTACGCCGGCGCAGGACTAGGCAAGGTCGGGACCTTTCCTCCTCCTGTCACGAAGTCTATTGTGATTCTCAGATGGCCAAAAAGAATTTGAAGGTCAAATTCTATCAGGCAGGGTATCATAAAAGATATCACTCAAAATTATTGCATAGAGGAGGAGCTCGAACGCTCCAAGCTCCAGGCTCCGAACGAGGAAGATGGATCTAGACTCCAAATTTCGAATAATCAATTAAACAGGAGACTACAATAATCAATTAAACAGGCTCCATCCTCCAGCTGACACGCAAGTGCAGGCAGTTGAGTAATTTATTTCCTACAACTACTTCTACGGTTCCACGGTCATGATATTCAATGTCAAACATAAAGTTTGTGATATGTATTATGGAGTCTACAACCTTCCACGTCATGGCCCCTACTACCTAGCAAGCTAGCCCTACAGTCTACTACCTAGCCCATGCATCCTTCACGCCATAGAATTTTTCCATTCGAAGTTATAGCCATTCATCCCTATCTTTGTGAAAGGAATAATGATATTTGTAGAGTTTTCATCCCAAGCTAGCTTATCAATAATCTCGTGGAAAAATGGTTCGGACAAGGAGGTGTGAGGCCTACATCAAAGCATTCAAAAAATTCCTACGCATGTAGAGACTATTATTATATATTTATTTCTTTTTGTTTGCTTGTAGGATGGTATGAACTAGTTTTCGTTAACATTTTACACTATTTCCAAATATTTTTATTTCAAATTCTATAAACAATAAGTTATAAAATTATTTGGTGATTAAATAAAATTTATCTAAAATTATATCATTTATTTTCTAATTTTAAAATCATATAAGTTACCTCCCCGGATGGGGTGTTAGCAACTCATCTTGGTCATTAAGGAGGCTATCCTCTTATGAAGCCATGTCTCCTCCGATCCAGTCTCCAATGCATGGATTTAATACTCCAGCTCTCAACATTAACTCTTGGCTCATGGGAAACATTCCATCTCCGGTTCAGAGCATGCAAGGTTTAAATGGCTTCTTGTACTGGTTATGGTTTCCGTGTAAATGGCAGGTTGGGCACAAGGTCCCCAATTTCGAACCCCTTTCATGTGTAAGCTATCAATGCGTACCCTACGGTCGTGACCCCTACTACCTAGCAGGCTAGCCCTACTACCTAGCCCGTATACCCACTAGAGTTTTTGATGGGCATTGAAGGCGGTCACACGTCAAATTGACAGGTAGATAATTCTCATGCCAGTCAGTGATGACGTGTAAATTTTATTAGCCAGTGTCAAATACGTCTAAAAACCAAAAAAACATCATGTGGGACGTCAAATTCCAGGCCTGGTTCAGATACGTGTCGAGAATAGGAATGAAAGTTGACATGGGAGACAAAACGAAAATTAAATGGATGCAGAATGGTTCAGGAAGGTACCTGCAACGTTAATGGGTTAGATGTACAATGTCCATGTCAACCTGATTGCTGACGGAGGAGGTGGAGACGTCGTTTGGAGGAATGGAATCAACGGATTATCATGCCATGTATGTGAGATAGATGAAGTACTTGGGTACATATTCACCTGCCATGTATGTGACATGTGTCAGACCGCCATGTGGTCTTTTGTAGGTCCGCCAAGTGGCAACCGATCATGTGGTCCCCTGTTGTCCCACCAAGTGGAAATCTGTCAGCTCGAGAGGTGTCAACCCATAATGTGGTCCCCTGTCGGCCCACCAATTGGCAAGATGTCGGCTCGCCATGTTGCACCCGACCATGTGGTCCCTTGTCGGCCTGCCAAGTGGCAACGTGTAGGCTCAACATGTGGTAGCTGACCATGTTGTCTCTTGTTGGCCTGCCAAGTGGCAGCCGGCCATATGGTCCCCTATCAGCGCGCCAAGTGGAAAGTTGTCATCTATACATGTGGCAGTCGACCATGTGGTCCACTGTGGGCCCGCCAAGTGGTAAGTTGTCGTCTAGCCATGTGTCATGCATCCATGTGGTCCCTGTCGACCCACCAAGTGGCAGCCGACCATATGGTTTGTTGTCGGCCCGCCAAGTGGCAAGCTTTCGGCTGGACATATGGCAGCTGACCATGTGGTCCCTTGTCATCCCACCAAGTGGCAAGTTGTCGGCCTGCCATTTGGCATTCTGCCATGTGGTTGGCTGTCGGCCCACAAAGTGGCAAGCTGTCGGCACGCAAAGTGGTCGGTTGTCGACCTGTCATGTGTCCCGCTGGCGGCCCGCCGGTTGTCCTCCTGTATGCCCGCCATGTTGTAGGTTGTCGACCTGTCGTGTGTCCTGCCATGTGGTCGGTTGTCGGTCCTCCCGCTGGGGCCCGCCATGTGGCCTATGACGGTCTGCCAAGTGCCCCATTATAAATTTTTAAACAATGACTTATAAGGAATGTGGGACGAAGTCAGGTGTGCATGGGCGTGGTTTTATTTGTCGATTCTACGAATGGCAAGTCATATCGGATGCCCAACCTCCCTGTCGAGTCAATTATACCCTGTTTCAGTCGCATGCCCAACCTTTCCTTTCTCAACGCTTCTCATCGTTATCCTTGAAGGCAACAGATCACAATTCCCCGAAACAATCTTGGTTTTGGCTCAATAGATGACTTGGCTATGCAAAAACCTGCAACCATTATCGACTGTGCAATGGACTCTGCGGCATCATGCCTGCAATTTCTGAGGAGACAACAAGTAATCTTCGACTGCTTGACTCTCTCTGCCATGAATGAGGAGAGAGAAAGTCACGGGGATTAACTATTTTGGATATAAATTAAACACCTTTGATCTTTCAATTTGATTAACTATTTTGAATTTTTGTATTTTTTTAATAAATTGGTCACCTTTGCTCTTTGAATTTGATTAACCAATTTGAATTTTTGTTTTTTTGTTATAAATTATTTTGAGCTTTTTTTTTTTTTAATAAATTGGTGAACTTTTATATTTGAATTTGATTAATCATTTTGAATTTTTGTCATTTTTTTTATAAATTGGCAAGTTTGATCTTTGAATTTGATAACCATTTTGAATTTTTATCATTTTTTATATAAATTGGTTATGTTTGATCTTTAAATTTGATTTACCATTTTGAATTTGATTAACCATTTTTTTTTTTAATATAGAAATCCTCTTTCCATTTTTTTAAAATTGACCCTCTCTTCATTTTTCCTTATAAATCTTCTCTCCATATTTCCTTAGAAATTCCCTATTCATTTTTCGTAAATTGACCACTTTTGATTTTTGAATTTGATTAACCCTCTCTCCATTTTTCCTTAGAAATACTCTCTCCATTTTTTTGTCATTTTTTGTGTTAATTGACTACGTTTAATCTTTGAATTTGATTAACACTCCATTTTTCCTAAGAAATCCTCCATTTTTTTTTTATGTAAATTGGTCAGTTTGATCTTTCAATTTGATTAACCCTCTCTCCATTTTCCCTTAGAAACCTCTCTCCATTTTTTGTATATATATATTTTTGTGTGTAAATTGACCATGTTTGATCTTTGAATTTGATTAACCCTCTCTCCATTTTTTGTGTAAATTGAAAAAAAAATACTCTCTCCATTGATCTTTGAATTTGATTAACCCTCTCTCCATTTTCCCCTCATTTTTTGTGTAATTTCGCCAAAAATATCTATCCATTGATCTATGAGTTTGATTAACTCTCTCTCCATTTTCCCTAAAAATACTCTAAACCCTCTCTACATTTTTTCCTAGAATTACTCTCTCAATTTTTCCCTAGAAATGCTCTCTCCATTTTTTGTGTAAATTGGCAACTAGAAATCCTCTCTCGCTTGATCTTTGAATTTGCTTAACCCTCTCTCCATTTCCCCCTATAAATCCTCTATCCATTTTTTTTGTAAATTGGCAACTAGAAATCCTCTCTCCTTTGATCTTTGAAATTGATTAACCCTCACCATTTTCCCCTAGAAATCATCTTTCCATTTTTTTTGTATAAATTGGCAACTAGAAATCCTGTCTCCATTTTTTGAGTTGGCCACTAGAAATCCTCTCTCCATTTTTGCAGTGCATTGGCAACTAGAAATCCTCTCTTTTTTTGTGTAAATTGGCAACTAGAAACCCTCTCTCAATTTTTGGTGTATATTGGCAATTATAAATCCTCTCTTCATTTTTATGTGTAAATTAGGTTACAATTAGCTCACTCCATAATTTATGTGTAAATTGATAACTAGAAATCCTCTCTCCATTTTTGTGTGTAAATTGGGTTACGATTAGCTCACTCCATGTACAGTATCAAGTCATTCACTTAACATATCCATTTTTTTGTGTAAATTGGCAACTAGAAATCCTCTCTCCATTTGTGTGTGTAAATTGGGTTACAATTAGCTCACTTCATATAGAGTATCAAACTATTCAATTATCATCTCCATTTTGCGTGTAAATTCACAACTAGAAATCCTCTCCCTATTTTTGTGTGTAAATTAGGTTACAATTAGCTCACTGCATATAGAGTATCAAACAAATCAGTTAACAACTAGGTTATCATTATCTCACTCCATATAGAGTATCAAACACTTTGTATAAAGTGTCATGTATCATTTTACTTAACAATTGGGTTACAATTACCTCACTCCATATAGAGTATCGAACCCTCCATTTTTGCGTGTAAAGAGGTTATAGTTAGCTCACTCCACATAGAGTATTAAACCCTTTCTTCTCTTTTGGGATAAAACTTTGTAGCAAACCCATATTTTTTTGTATGTAAATGGTGTATCTTCATTTTTAAGTGTAACCTTGGTAACCCTCTATCCATTTTTGTGTGTAAATTGGGTTACAATTAGCTCACTCAATGTAAAGTATCAAACCCATTCAATTAACAATTAGATGCAATATCAAATCCTCTGTACAAAGTATCATACCCTTTTAGTTAACAATTGCGTTACAATTAGCTCACTCTATATAGAGTATCAAACCCTCTCTCCAATTTTGTGTGTAAACTAGTTATAATTAGCTCACTCCATATAGAGTATCACACCCTTTCTCCTCTTTTAGGCTAAAACTTTGTAGCAAACCTATCTTTTTTGTGTGTAAATTGTGTAGCTCCATTTTTTTGTGTAACCTTTGTGGCAAACCAATCTTTTTTTATGTGTAAATAATTGTATAGCTCCATTTTTGTATATAAATTGTGGTTATGATTAACTCACTCCATACAGAGTATCAAACCCTTCTCCTTTTTTAGGTTTAAACTTTGTGTCAAACCCTTCTTTTTTGTGTGTAAATTGTGGTTTGTGGTTTGCTACATGATTAGCTCACTCTATATGAAATATAAAATCCCCTCTCTTTCTTCCATTGTAAACTTTGTAGCAAACCTCTTCTTTTTTTTTTTGTGTAAATTGTGGTTTACTACACGATTAGCTTAACCTTACTTATTTTTATTCATTGTGCAACTAAAAACTTAAACATCCATTTAAAAAAATAATAACATCTTTAAGCATGAATATATTTCTAAATATCCCCTTTCACTTTACACATTACCCTTTTTGCATTGTATTTTTTACTTCAAAAATTATTATGCTATACATTATTCCCAAATAAATTATGCTACATATTACGAGTACGAGTCATTTTCAGTTCTCATAATAACTAATGCAAATACAATGTTCGTTCGAATTTGAAAAACGGGCATGCCTTCTAGCACCATACTAACATTAAAAAGAAGCCACTTATCGGTAATTGTTTTAATTGTTTTTAATAGATGAGAAAATGCTTGAAAATATCTTTACAACCAATGATATGTTGCTTTTACAAAGAAATGCAAATTCTTCATTATGATAATATTATAAAACACTTTAGAAATGGAATTGTTGAAATGGTTGGATGTAACCCCCAAGTCGTTTACTAGTTCTTCAACAGATAGCAAGTCCTTGTAGAAATTAGTAACTTCCTTCTACATGGTCCAATCGTTATTTTAATGACATTGATATGGCCACCTTATAAAGAATATACAAATACAAATGAAATGTTCTATTCTAATATCTATCATCAAACATTCATAAATAGTCAATACTCTTCAAAATCGTATTAGAGCTATGGAAGGTCACATAATAACAAAAATGTCCAAAACAATTTTTTTGGTTTAACTATAAAAAAATATTTTTGATTTTATAATTTGTTAGTATTTTTTTCTTATTTATCTCATACTTTAGTGGTAATTAGTTAACTCTTTTATATAGTCTAAGATATTAGTTTAACTAATGATCATCAATATTATTACGTATTTAACTAATTCCATGCTAACATATGCTTGGTTCAAATCTCTTTTGGTGAGGTGCACTAGTTTGTGACATTAAGTTTATTAGGAATGTCATCCACAAATGTGAAGAAGCATCCCTAAATTTCCCATTAATATTTTCCTTGAAATAAAATTTACCCACAATGGCTATTAGAACTCTGCAACTATATTTTCTAGAGTTGTTAGAACTCCTAGCTTCAATTACAGTAGATATGTGGCAATACTAACCCTCTCAATGGAGTTGTGGGAACCCTAACATTTGATTGTCATGGAGTTGCTACCATTATTCAATGATTCCTAGTGATCATTCTAGAGGGAACCATGGATTACAAGTTCCAACTTGTTGACTACTCTACGGATGACCAAATTAGGGTAGGCCCCCTAAGACGACCAAATTGCCTTATTTTTCCAAATTCTATGCAAGTCATTCAATTAACCTTTTGGATGATATCGACCTTGATGAGAAACATACTTTGGGGTCAATGGGTGGGTCGAAGTCTTATTATTCTGACTCACAATCCATATGAGGAGGGAACTATCTTCTACGTCCCAAGAAAGGAAAGTCTCTAGAGCCAAGTATTTCAGAGGGTTTGGGTTTGGATGTGGTAGTCAAAGGTGGTGGCCTCTTGGTTGGTAGGCCATCCACCATCAAACAGGCTCAAGATCAAGCTATCATTAACATTAACCAAGGAAAACACAATTTAATCATTGGGGTCCTTAGAGTGGGATGATTTGTATTAGTTGTTTTTCCATGAATATCCTACCTATGAACATTTGAGGCATAGGGGGACAGGGCAAATGTTTATCCCTTAGAAGATTAGTTGACCTAGAACATGCTAATATTTTTCTATTACAAGAAACAACAGGGAAAGGGGACGATTTGATCCATGATCTAAAAAAACTGTTGAAGGGTTGGTATTTCTTAGCCCTAGGTTTTGAGGGTTTTCTCGGGGGAATCATCTTGGGGTGGAATAAAAAAATGTAGTTTTAACCAATTCTTTCTCAATTTCTTTAGGTTTATTTATAGAGTTTTTCAACAAGAGTTTGGGCTACTTCCTATCCATTCTCAACATATATGGTTCATATGAGGGGAGATAGTTGTTATATAATAGGTTTTCTTCCTATCAATGTATCAAGTTTGATAACCTTATTATCGATGGTGATCTTAATCTGACTACAAACAACAGAGAATTTTGGGGAGATAGGGACAAGGCTGACAGGATTGCATATTTTTTTTAACATAGTTCGATTCTTCCAGTTAGGTGGATATGGATCCAATCAAACTGAGGCCTACTTGGGTAAATAATATATCTGGTCATGGTGCAGTTGCAAAAAGATTGGATCATTTCTTGGTTCAAGATACTCTCCTACAAAAGGTGGAAAGTTATAGATCCTGGGTGGGATCTACTAGAGCCTCTAATCACTTCCCCATATGTTTAGAATTTGTTTCAGGGGGTTCTAAACCAGGGCCCCCCTTCAAATATAACCCAAATTGGTTTGTAGAGGAGGAATTTCAACCCATTGTAAAGGACAATTGGTGCAATTTCTCTCCTGATACTGATTCATCGACTTCTGAGCAATTATAGTCATCATTAAAACTTGTAAAGGAGAAGGTGACAACCTAGGTGGGGTAATGATTTAGGACCAGAGACACAAATATCGTCGAGGTTGAAAAATATTTGGAGGACCTGTTTGAGGAAAATGACAAGGGAATTTACATTGAGAAGGGCTTAAAGAAACTCAAGCATCTGGAATCTTTTTGATCTAAGTTACTAATGGAAAATGAATTGGATTGGTGCATGAATATTCAAGCCACTTGGATTGAATTTGAAGACTAGAACACAAAATTCTTCCAAATGTTTTCTAACCATACGAAACGAATTAACACCATATGGGAGATTACCAATGCTGAAGCTAATAAGGTAAGAAGTTTTAAGGAGTTGGTAGATCTAGGAATACAACATTTCAAGGGGCTCTTTGAGGAACCTGTTGGTGTAAACATTGGTGAAATATTGAGGGTCATTTCACTATTTCCTAGGATGGTAAATGAAGAGGATAATGAGAGGATGTATAGTTCTATCACAAAGGAGGAATTATTATATGTATTTTCCACTTTTAAAAAGGATGGGATATCGGGTCCAAATGGATGGACAATCAATTCTATCTTGATTTCGTTGACATGTTGGAAGAGGATCTACTTGAGGTGGTTGAAGAATTCAAAAGGTTAGGGAAGGTCCTTGTCAAAATTAATACAACTTTTATGGAACCGATCCCCAAAGGTGGGCTTCCCTTAAATATTTGAAGGATTCAGACCCATTTCATTATGCAACCATATCGATAAGATCATCTCTAAGGTGCTAGTAGTAAGACTTAAACCACTACTCTCTAATTTCATCTCAACAAAACAATTTGGGTTTCTAGAGGGTAGGAAGATTCAAGAATCCATTGGTACAACACAAGAAGGAATGCACTCTATCAATCTTTCAAATGATCTAGTTCT
>SNQJ01S0006156.1:91741-128397 GCA_010110895.2 Picea sitchensis | reverse complement strand
TAATAGCTTTGTTGTTTTCTTTCTAACCTTTTACCATACAGCTGTCATGACTAGCAGAGCCCAACTAGGCATGTAAGCACTGACTTTTTGCTCATCAAACGACGAAAAGAGTGCAAACACCTAGGAAGCAACAACTCCCTTGTTTTAGGGCGCCAACCCTATGAAACACCAACTCCCTTGTTTTTAGGACACCAACCCTAGGAAGCACCAACTCCCTTGTTTTAGGGCACCAACCCTAGGAAGCACCAACTCCCTTATTTTCACACTTTACTTAGTAAATGATATGAATCCTTCCTTGATCCTCCCTTCCACCCTTTGCATAAGTATCTTCATTTTTCCTTCTTGGACTTTGCTTATGCTTTTGATATTCTGATATGGACTATAGAGACACTTTCTTTTCACCTTGTTTCTTTGCTTATATACTTTCCAAAATATATAAGGTTGAACCATTATGTCTTTTAGTATTGAATCATTTTGTCTTTTTGTATGAAAATATGCGCCTCTTCACTTTAAGTAAATAACTTATGTTATTGTGATTATTTATTCATATATCGAAATTAAAGTTATTTTTAATTTAGTAAGAGGGATTTTCATAAATCGATCACAGGTATGGATCAATTTATTTTAATTCCTTCTCATGCCTCTTTATTTCATTCTCAATTTAAATTTATCATATCTGAGCTTTTCGATTATCTCTCTAATGCATTTCTTGTATTGGATCACTTAAGATCAATCAAGACAAATTCCAGATCTTTATCTGATTCAAAATTCCTTCCTGTTAGTGGAAAAAATCATCCTCTTTGTGTTAAATTGTGTACAAAAGTGCTTTAGGACCTCTATTCCATATGACCATGGGTGGTGTCTAAGTGCTAACCCAAGCGACCACTTAATCGCTTATCAATACTGACGGTTGTGTTTTATTTGCAAGTTGAGATGGATGGTTCTCTCTTACTCTGAGACTTCATCATTTCGGGACTCCAGCCTTTGCAGTCTTCCAACTCTCTCGGAGAAAATTTCGTCGGAGTGTGTATCAGCACTTCCCTGCTTAATAACCTTCACATGTCCAGGAACTAGGACCGTAGGCTTAGGCGAAAAGTAGCTCTCACTTTTCGGGTATTCGGCTATTCATGACTCTGGGTTACTCGAACTCTAAATTAGTTCACTCCCTCCGGAGGTTTACCTACTGAGTAAGTCATAAATTTGTTGTGGTTGCTTGTTGTCAGTTGTTAGTACTCCTTTCGCTATCCTTCCATTGTACTCGATCGAACAATAGAGAATGCTCCTGAAGTAGATCAATGGTCAACATTAATTTTCTACTTCTCCCTTCAACGCTTTATTTGTTTTGGATTCCTTGTAATCTAGGAGTGGTCAATGCCAGGCTGGCTATTTCTTCCCCTGCACGATCGGACGGTCCAGAAATATTAGTTCAACGATCAACATTATTTCATGACTTCGGCCTTTGATGCTCTAGGTATTTTTGCTGGTAGGAGAAGTTGGTTATCCTTGGAGGCTATAGTCTGACACTGATGTGGCGTGATGATGTCACCTATGATGATGTGGACCCTTGGTGAGTGTGTCACGTGTCAACTTGATTTGTGATTTTTACACTCCTTATGTGCCACATCGACCTTGAAACTTGTCACTATTTGATTGAGCCACTTGTCATCAATTTATGCCATGGTCTTGTTGACTAGGATTTAAAAATTTCATTACTTCATAGCTTCAAGAGCTTTGGAACTTTTAAACCATCCTCTGATCATTGCCAAAGTGTCAAATAGATCTATCACCGTAGATCTTTCCTTGTCTTGATCAACGGCTTATGTTAAATTCAGGACTCTAGAGTTCAATATTTCTTAGTTTATCTTAGTTTCTTATTGTTGGAGTAGGTCAATGCCAGAGTTTACCACCTTATTCCTTTTAGCATGATCTGACGGTTTCAATATTTTCATTCCATATCAACGGTCGGTGGGATTTTTCGATTATGGTTTTTACCCTTTATAGTTTTGGCACTTCGTGGCTTCAGGGATTTCATGCCTCTGCCTTGTCTTCAATAATCTTCGAAGTGGTGAAGCTCCAAAGTCTTGAAGACTTCTTGATCCAACGATTAGGCTCTAGCTTCTACATGATCTAACGGTCTAGGATTATCCTAAGAACTACATCAACAGACAAGATTCTTCCTTGGTTCTTTTGGAGTTTTACTGTGGGGATTTCGATCCCAATATATGCAATGTGCTCTCCCTTAGTTTTACTGTGGGGATTTCAATCATGATATCTGCAATGTGCTCTCCCTTCTAAGATTTCCATTCTGTTGACATCAATGACAACATTATACCTATTTCTCCAACAGATTTGTTTGCATTGCAAACCCTACTATTGTCGCCTTACTCTAAGGTTGGGAAATATTTGGTTGTATCATTTTATGTTAAACCTTGTATATCATTTTGGTCTTGTACATGACAGAAAAGCACCTTGTATAAAGTTCAAACTGTTGAAGGATTGTGCATGTTTGTATGGACCGATACCTTGCTTTCCTTACACAAAGAAATGGTCAAGCTTGTGGCCAAGGTTGATATATTTAAAAAATATAAAGGTTAAATGAAATTCAGTTTCAAACCCATATATTTTAAAGAGTTTATTATACAACTATGTTCAACCTTGTGTTATTAATGGTTTCCCTGAATGATGATTGGTTTGGTTTTAAAACCCTATTGCATAAAGTGAAGATTCCTTTGATCGTATCATTTTATTGCTTAAAACCCTAGGCTTTAAGTCATGTATGAAGACATCTTATATCAAGCTCAAACTGGTGAGGTTTTTGTGTATCTGCCTAAGCTCGATACCTTTGCATTATTTATTCAGAAAGTGTCTATAGTTATGTGGACGAACCTACAGTTACAAAAGGGTAGTCTTGGTTTTGTCCTACACACATTTTTCATGAAAAGTTTCAAACTTGTGACCTTTGAATATCATTCCACAGTTATAAAGGGTAATGCTACCCGATTTCGAATCTTCATTGTTTGGGTATATATATATATATATATATATATATATATTAGCATGAGCCATATCCACAATGTATTTGTTGGTTAGTTTGAACAAATATTTGGTGGATTATAACTTATGCGTTATGTTTTTCGGGCTCGATGGAAATTACTTAACCAAAAGATAGATTTGATTTAGTTGATTACATCATGTTGTTTCAAGGTTGAAGGTGTTGAGGAAAATATATGAATTTATCTTTCTCAAGCATTTTCAAATCTTTCTTGGCTAAGGAAAGACAGTCGGGAATATAATCCTATGTTTATAGCCTCAAAATGCATTTCCCAATCCACAAGTATTAATTACAAGGGATTAGACTGATTTTTTAAACAAAAATATTGTTGCAAAATATAACATTTTTTAATGATTTTTTGAACATAAACAGATTGCAGAAAGTAAATGTGGAGATCAAAAGAAAAAACAACCAAGTCATAGATTAACACAAATGAGACAGAATAGCAATCGCTTTATTTCATTCCAAGAAATCAAAATTATCCTTCTCTTTACAAAAATCCATGTGGGGGCATGGACCAAGTTCAAACTTAGATATCCCCGATGAAAACCATACAAAAGGATTCTGATAAGAAGTAAAAATTGAACTTTAAAATATGGATCATCTTGCCACAGGCTGTTAACCACTTGACTCTGTACAATATCCTTTATCAGTCATGAAACTCAATTCATAAACAGACAAGTCTACATAGACTATCAAAGATAGATCAACACCTTTGAAACAAGCATCTTAATGATATGGTTCAGCCTTGAACCTTGATGTCTACAATAAGATCTTGTTATCAAAAAGAGAATTAGGCATTTAATGAATTGAAGAATGAATGAAAACTGAACTATCTCAATAAAACTCAAGAGCAAGCCTTAGTATGCTTTCTCCTTCTATTCTCCCCTTCTTCTTCCTTCTCATTTGGCTTTTATGCATTTCAAATTAGTTGAAGTAGTTCAACTACCTCATTTATTTAAGTTAACTAAAACTTAACTAATTTTAGTTTAGGGGAAGTAGTAGTAATAATAATAATAATAATAATTAAGGGTATTTTTATTAAATAATAACTAAGTAAGTGGGACCCCTTGTGACTCCCTTTTATTTCTTAACAAAAATAAACATAATTAGACAACCAATTAAACACATGCCTCCTTGTGGATCTCATAATTATTTCCACAATTTGAAATTTAAATATCATAAATATTTCAAATTATATCCAAAACATGTAAATATCCACAATATCCTCAAAAATAGTTTGTTGTCCAAAACTTTCTGCAATCCATTGTCCTCAACAAATCAATTATAACACATAAATCAAAATCCATATTTGCCATTTTGAGAGGCAATTCTTACTTTGTATTGTTGACCCCTTTGGACTTCCCAAAAATAGCCTTAGTTTGGGTGGAACCTTGAGGCATGATCTTACTAATGACATGGGAGCAGTCGTCCCTCAAGTGCATATGAGAGGACATTGACTTGGTTGAGTCACTTGAAGGAGAGGAGGGAGTAGCGAAAACTTTACCTTTGTCATTTACATGGTGAGCCTTGGTTTTGAGTCGTTTTTGTGCATGGGAGGACTGTACAGGTGAGTGTGCAGGGGAAATTTGAGAATTTGGGTTTACAAGTGGAGGAGGAGGAGGTAATGACAAGTTTGGCCAGCCACAATGGTGGGAGACTATTGGGTGAACAATCTCTTGCCATCCATCATTCTCGGGAA
Organism: Picea sitchensis; assembly: GCA_010110895.2. Lineage (NCBI taxonomy): Eukaryota > Viridiplantae > Streptophyta > Pinopsida > Pinales > Pinaceae > Picea > Picea sitchensis. The sequence continues at coordinate 123,643 of SNQJ01S0006156.1, read as the reverse complement.
ATTCAGGTTGCAAAGATACATGGGGAGGAAAATGGATACTAGAAACATTTTGGGGCTGAAAGGGAGGCCTCTCTGGTCTAGGATGAATTATCCCTTGTCCAATCCAATTGAAAAAACCATCTTGAAAAATATGGTTCAACTCCTGAGGATTGACATCGAAATGTATTGAGAATCTGGGTCTTCTAGGCCCTCTGTTCCAATTACCTCTTCCCCTATTGTTTCTTCCATGACTACCTCTGTTGAAGAAGCTCATCTTGTATGCAGAAATTATTATCAACTAGCTCTTAACAGACCATACATGACATTCTCTTTATATGAAACAAAGTTTGGCTCAGAAATTAACATAAAACCCATGCAATCAAATCCATAAAAATTATTAAATAGTTTCCAAAGAGCAGGGAATGAATTAGGTTTCATGGGATATATGGGGGGATTGTAATGAGAGAAAAAGTGAGATCATGACAGGGAGTAAGAACACGAGTATTGCTCGACAATTCATTAAATAATTGAGTGTGCAAACAATACCAAAATATATCAGTTGCTATCTATCTCTATGCCATTTTTTTTATCACTATCATACATAGTTTTAATTTTATTTTAGTGAACATGGCATGTAAATATGAATTTGGGATCGTGAGGGGGTTATAATGAGCGAAAAAGTGAGAAAATGAGAGGGAATAATATGGATATTTTTCATAAAATAAATTAAATCAATCAGCAATCATAACTCTGTTTCAATTACAATCCAATAAGCATCCACTTCCAAGACACAAAACAATTAACTCTTCCTTAATTGCATACAGATTGCTTATTGTCTTCAATAAAGAAAAATAATTCAATTTCCTAGAATTCTTCAATTATATCGATATGTGCATCCTATACCATAACTATGCAATTTTCATTTCCAATTTCACAGTCACATCATAACCATTCGAGCCACATTCCTGTATGTTTTATTGTTGACCTATTCCTTTTAAAACAAACATGATATGCACAGTGATTCCAATTATCCATATCCAACATTCAATTCTTGAAATCACATAATAATAGACCCAACATTAATTACCAACAATCGACAACCAATACTGACTGACACGATCCACTATCATCAAATAGTAATCAGGCCCGATTTAATCACACACAGGTCCTTCTTAAATCTGGACAGAACCAAGAGCATGTTTAATGAACGAAACATACACACATGCCTTCAACAATATAACCGACCCCAATCCCGATTCGACAACAGCTTTAACCAAAAACATGTATCTCTAAGCTTGGTATCCACATGTACATTAATATGTATGGAATTCCCTTTAAATGAAATACTCAATAAAGACAGATCCATATAATGAACGAAGAGAACATAACCATATCGACACACATGTGTCTCTTTTAAAATTGACAGGACCAAGATCATATTTGATGAACTGATGATACACACAGGTGCCTTTAAAACTCAATTGGAATCATGATCATGATAGGATTTAACATAGTAATGAGTGGAAAGACCACAATCGACCAAACATAAAGCTCTTGGGTTGTAAGTAAACCATACAACTTAATCACAAAGAGGAAATATAGAGACTCAATCAAGAAAGGTCATGAAGTTAGAGAGCTCGTGCCCTTTTATAATTACCACAATCATTAAACTGGTAAACCAAAATCTTAACAGAACCCAAAAGGTGACCGAGGAAAAATAGAAGCAAGTCGGGCTCAATAGAACCAAGTCGGGTTCTTTAGAACTTATTTGCAGAGACGTAACAAAAGTGTGTTTCATCTTCGAAAACACAGAGAGCTCGTCATCTTTTACCTCCTAAAATAAGTTACCACCGAGAAGAAACCATAGGTAAACAAGTATAATCTTGGAAAATAAAGAGTCATGCTCTTTTGAAAACACAACCATATTTCAACTTATAACCCCAAAATCTTGACAAAGCCATAAATAGAATGCCCGAGTAGAAGAAAAGCAATTCAATCTCAACAACCTAGGCACACACAAATGCCTCTTAAATCTTTATTGCAGAGAGGGAACGAGGGTTGATTTAAACAATGAAGAATCCTCAAAAACACAGAGAGACCATGTCTCTTCCCAACATTCAGGAGGTCGATAACCTTCGAAATACAATTGACAGTGAGGATCACAAACATAACAGTCAGCCACTATAACAGAGATGAGAGGAGAGAGTGTTGAAACTCTTGTAAAAATAATGCCAGATCACAACTCGTATCCATTCGATACATACACAGGCCTCCATTTAACATTCTAGGAAAAACAAGATTGGACTATGGAATGCTTTCAGCGTTAGTGACAGTAGGAAAATCCATAACAATAATAGCTCGGGGCTCAGCCAAAGAGAGCAAGAACCATACCATTGTCRACAATTGCATTGCAACCTAGAGAATGAATCACAACAACGTCCAAGACAAAAAAAGTGGTGACAACAATTGATACCCAGACTGGTGGTAAAACCCACAAAAATAAAACTCAGAGCTCATTGCACCATTGTTATCATTCCCACAGAGAATCGTCATAAAAACCCAAGCTAAATGAATTCATGTTATCAATAACCAGTGCATAAACTTTACAAAGCAATAACACCCATTACTTTCCTTCCAAATGCCAACATTCCACAGTAATCACAGAGAACACCATAACACGGTATTTATACTTACTCGAAAACTCAAGAAAAACAAAGAAGCCATGCAATCCCAAGCCACCATTTGATTCATAATACAGAGAGACCATCATGGATGGAAAGAAAAGAGCCATATCTGTGAAAAATCACTTCAATGAAGAGTTGGTTTGAGTTTTTCCCTTCCAAAACCTAAAATCGTGAAGCTTCCACGACCAACAGAGAAAAATGCAACTATGCTAGGGTGGCGGGCTCGATGGTGGTTTGGAGTGACGTGCAGTAAATGCACGTCACTTATTCACCTAGCCCTATTCAATTCAACGTACTAGCCAGTCCATTAACATAACATCAATCATTAAAATCAAACCATATCCAATCTATAAATTCAATGTCATAATCCATTGTATAGATTCTATGCTATATCCATTGTATAGTGCGCCATCCAAAACATATCAAAATAATAACCATATGTTAACGTTACCATATGTACTCACATATAATCCTTTAACCAAAATGCATAGTATAGTAGCTAGGTCCATCAATTCACATTTGTCCCTATTATATATACATCCAAGGTTTCAATATAATCTTTTTTCCATGCCTTAGGACTTATCCATAGTTTTTTCCTTTTTGTTTTGAGCTAGCTCCCATATCATCATATTATATTTTCATAAAATAATGTATAGATTATTAATAAAATTTAAATGTATAACATAACATGACATCTGTAAAACAACACAATCCTCATATCCATAGTACTGCCCTATATTGTGAGTGAATATCAACAACGCTTAGCAACAATGCATCAACCATCCATGTTGTCAAAACAAATGAAACCAAGACTACATCATCAACTATATAGGGTTGTGTAGGCAAAATCATAACAACAGCAACATATAAGCGTAACACGTCTATCATTTCACCTCTAGTCTACAAGGGGGTCCCACCTACTAGTTAAATATTATTATCATAAATCAATAATAGAGCTTAGCAATCCTTTGCAGGCAGAATTCATCGTTGCGATTTTAATCGTCAACAAACTGGCGAATCCATAGGGAAATTTGTTCCAACAGATTAAGAACTCACATTGTCTGGTTTCGCAGACCATGTAAACATTAGATCAAGAATATAGACATCAAAATGATTATGCAGCAGGGGGAAGTGAGCGGTTTTAAGGGGAAAATGACTGGGATTTTGGGAATAATTCATGGAAAGTGTTAAGTGTGAGGGGGTTTATCCCTGTATGCATAATCATTCGATTAATCATAGTAAAATCATTCTTAACTTCAAGGAGAAAAATTTCCTGGTGTGCTCTTTTTAATCTTGGAGCAGATGGAAGAAAAGGAAAGCAGAAAAGGGATAAAATCAACTATGTTATATAACAACAGTTGAAGCAAATAACAATTTCAATGATCCTTTCAAGGGGAAACATCATGACAAATATGTAACCTGATTTTTATTGATTAACAATACTTTTCATAATAGCGTCGTTGTGGAAAAACTAATCCAACATTTTATTTTGACAAGAAATGAAGTCAAATAAAAGAAACATAGCAGCAAGAAATAAAATAGCAGAAATGAAACCACTGAAAAATAACATAAATGAAATAACCAAAATGTAAAATCTGTTAATGTGTTGAACCTGCACAGAATAGATCTAGCTAAACAATAATACACACATTTTCAGAGAAAATTGGAGAAAGAAGAAGAAGGAGAGAAAGAATGGAAGAATTCTCATTAACCATATTCCACACTCAAAGAGTGAATAATTTACAATAGATATAGGATACATGAGTAACTAATGATCCATAGTGGTGGTCTAGAGTGATATGGACACACACTAGTAGTTACGGGAGTAAACTACCACCTAGTCTAGTCTCTTAGGCAGTTACAAGAGTGAAATGCCACCTAGTTGAGTTAACTAGTCAACTAGTCTTCAGTTAACTGACTAAACAGAGAGTAGTGAGGAGTTAACTCAGGAAATCAAGAGTAATGCGCTAGTCTGGTGATGATCCCAAGGAAAGTGCACATTAGTTGGTGATGATCCCAATGTTGCATGGTGAAAAAACCAATGCAGCATCTAAACTCAACTCAATTAGTCAAACTGAAGTGTCAACTGAAAGAGAATATTCTCTAAGTGGAATATTCTCCCCTAAAATATAGGAGACTGGATAATGACTAATAAACAAGGAAAAACCTTAGGAAAAACAAATCCTAGGTGTGTGTTGAAGTAACTCCAACACCCCCCCTGAACATCATTATGGTGAAAATAAAGAATGGGTCCCAACAACAAGGCCATGTTAGGTACCCAAATACAAAAGATACATTGAACTAAACGAGGAAAGAGGGAAAACCTCATGGTAAAACCCCCCCCTCAAATTAAAATGCATAAAAAAATAAAATGAGAAGGAACAAAAAACAGTTGTTAAGCAACCCTGTCTTTCACTCCAAGAAGACCTCGCAATTGTGCAAGTTTGTGTTCGTTGAAGATTKTGTTGAAGATGTAGACGTTTGCATGGATCTGATGAAGTATATGCACCATTGATATGTCYACACATATCCACTTTCTCTTCTTGTAATGAAAAATATCCAAATAAAGTTTTGATGAAATTTAGAAAACCATGCGGTCGTTTTCGGAAAAACGCTGAAATTTTGTTGATTTTAAAAYGATCATAACTTCACTTCCCGGACTCTGTTTCRGACGATTTGTTTTTTGAAATTGGATATTTTCCTGAGAAGAATTCAAATATCCAATTGGTTTCTGCAAATGGTGCTCATAAAATATCATAATTGAGTCTGATGTGAGCGGCTCCCTTTTTGTCTCCTGAGATGCATGCATTGTGSATGGAAAAGTGTCTGCTTGTGACCCCTGAGATGCATGCCATATATCTTCCACATGAAATTCAGAAAAAAAATCTGAAATGGAGTAGACATCATCTTCAATTAATGGAATACAAWTTTKTGTATATACTTGTGTAGAAGGCTCTTCAAAYTGAGATGATTTATCTTCCAGTGGTTTTTCTACATTCTCTATCTTGTCAAAATTTTGCATGCATTCTTCCTTATTCCAAAATGAAACCTCCAATCTTCTCCATAAATCATTTGGAGTGAATTCTTGTGAGTCATCATATACTTGATGGAGAATTTCGGGAGAAATAAATAGAGGATACATCCTATGTCCATATCTTGTCTATTGACAAAATCGGTTTTCTCATCAGCAAAATCAGGCTCTACTTCCATTGCCATAGTTATTTGGTACAAGCCTCTGCATCTGAGCAAAAGCAAAATCTTTGGCTTCCATTCCAAATAGTTATGAGGCGTGAGAGGTATTACCGACGGATAATCCATCTTTTTGTTATTCTTCAATCTTCAGTACCTGCAAAAATAATTTGGTGTAGCTTTTGCTTAGCAGTCTGTCGGCTCTGATACCATGTAAATGTGTTGAAATTGCACAGAATAGATCTAGCTAAACAATAATACACACATTTTCAGAGAGAATTGGAGAAAGAAGAAGAATGAGAGAAAGAATGGAAGAATTCTCATTAACTGTATTCCACACTCAAAGAGTGAATAATTTACTATAGATATAGAATACATGAGTAACTAATGATCCATAGTGGTGGTCTAGAGTGATCTGGACACACACCAGCAGTTACGGGAGTAAACTGCCACCTAGTCTAGTCTCTCAGGCAGTTACGAGAGTGAACTACCACCTAGTTGAGTTAACTAGTCAACTAGTCTTCGGTTAACTGACTAAACAGAGAGTAGTGAGGAGTTAACTCAGGAAATCAAGGGTAATGCGTTATTCTGGTGATGATCCCAAGGCAAGTTCACATTAGCTGGTGAATATCCCAATGTTGCATGGTGACAAAACCAATGTGGCATCTAAACTCAACTCAACTAGTCAAACTGAAGTGTCAACTGAAAGAGAATATTCTCCAGGTGGAATATTCTCCCCTAAAATATAGGAGACTGGATAATGACTAGTTATGACTAATAAACAAGGAAAAACCTTAGGAAAAATAAATCCTAGGTGTGTGTGAAGTAACTCCAACAAAATCAAAGCAAATAAAACAAACTATAATACAAAAAAAATTGCATACAACATTTAAACTTTCAAGTTGGTTCCACATAGTGTTTTAAGTGTGAATCATTGGTGTTGTAGGAAAACAATTGTTCTTGCAAGTTCTTTAGGATATAGGAATTTGCGCCCAGGACAAAAGCAATATTAAAAGGACCCAACCATAACTTTTGGAACTTGTAATGCCTTCCTCTATCAGCATGAGTTGAATCCCACAACAACACCTTCTCATTAACTTTAAAATTGACAGCTTTGACACTTTTATTGCAATGTATTTTAACAATTTGTTGTCTTCTCTTTATATTATCCAAGGAAAACGTCCTTTTCTCCTCTAAAGACAAAAGTGCATTCATTATTTGAAAGACATCAGAAGAATTTAATTCTTCAACCTATAGCATTAGCCTTAGAGAGGAAAGTTCCAACTCGGTAGGAAGAATGACCATAAACACGCTGGAAAGGAGTGCAACCAGTGCTCACCTTGGTGGTAGTGCAATATGCCCAAAGGGTGTAAGTGAGGAGAGTGTGCCATTGACGAGGCTTATCTTCAATGAGCCTTTTGATAGATCTAACCAGATTCTTGTTAGTAGACTCGGCCTGCCCATTTCCTTGGGGATAATAAGCTAATGAGGTAAAATGTTTAACCCCCAATTTAGCTAAAAATTGGGTCATCTTAGTAGAAATAAAAGCGGGACCATTGTCTGTAATAATTTCCAAAGGAAGACCAAATCTGGAAAAAATATTAGTCTCGAGGAAAGAAATCACCTATTGATCCTGCGAATGCTTAAGTGGGACAACTTCAGTCCATTTCGTAAAATTGTTTGTGGATGTCAAGATAAAAACTTTCCCTACTAAAGATGGAGGATTAATAGGACCAATAAAGTCCAAACCCCATTTTGAAAAAGTTAAGTGATGGAGGAAAGGTTGTAAAGGCATATCAGAAAGACATCATTTCCCAGCAAACTTCTGGCACTTGTCACAAGATCTTGAATAATTATAAGAATCATGAAAGATTGAAGGCCAATAGTACCCTTTCTTAATAATTTTAAAAGCGGTAGTTTTAGAAGAAAAGTGACCTCGTACATGAATAATAGAATTTGAAGATCCATGAGTCTCTTGTAACAATTTATGTGCTTCCTCATTGTTCACACAATGAAGTAACATACCATCGGCAGATCTCCTAAACAAGAAGTCTTCTATAATGACGTATATAGAATATTTGAGATGGAGCCTTCTTCTTTGATGGGTATCTAAGTTATCTGGACACATTTTATTTTTTAAGTAATAAACCAAATCTCTATACAAAGGATGTTCAGATACAGGAAGGATTTGATTGTCAATGTAAAACAATGTTGATAGAGAGTTATCTTGTTCATCAATTTCTTCACTTGCTTCAGCATGTTGAGCTAAGTGAAGGGCTAATTCACGTCCCTTGATAGTTTTAGAAGTCATGATGGTTAGATCATGCTCCTGGATCTTGGCAAGCCAGTGTGCAAGCTTCTCTAAAAGATAAGTCTGTGAGAGTAAAAACTTGACAGTAGGTAAAGGGACTTTTACCACCATGTGCTTACCTAAGATGAAGTGGCGGAACTTTTCAACATCTTTAACAAGAGAGAAAGCATGCTTTTCAATATAAGAATATTTAAACTCATCATCTGTGTCAATCTTTGATTCATGTAAGCCATTGTTTTTTCATTAACTTGGTCATCACATCGCATGAGGATAGCATAAATTGCTTCCTCTGTGGCATTAGTATATATCATAAATTCTTTCTCAAAATTTGGCTTCACCAAAACCGGTTGCGGAACTTATTGCCTTCTTGATCCTTACAAAAGCATTTTTGGCATCATTCATCCAATAAAATGAGCGATCTTGCTTAATAAGATTGTGAATTGGCTTGACCATTACATCAAAATCAGGAACAAACCTACGGACAAAATTGATAACACCATAAAGGCTTGAACCTCCTTTTTGGAAGTAGGAACAGGAAGATTTAGGATAGAAACAATCCTTTCATGACCTATGCTTATTCTTGAATCAGAGACAATTTTCCCAAGGAGATTTCCCTTGGTAACGTCGAAGATAGACTTAGAAGGATTTAAAGAAATGTCGAATTTCCTGCATCGCATGAGAATATTTTTGAAATGACCGAAATGATCTGATCAGTTTTTAGAATACATAGTTGAGTCATCAAGATAAATCTAAATAATTTTGTCGATCAAATCGTCAAAATATATTTGCATAGATATTTGGAAAGTGGCACCTTCATTAGATAAGCCAAAAGGCATACGTTCATAAGAAAAAGTGCCCCAATGTGTAATAAAAGTGGTTTTGTATTTATCTATCCTTTTTACCTTGATTTGATTGAAACCAGAAAAATTATCAAGTAAGGACATCATCTGTGACCCTGCAACTTGCTGCAAAATCATTTCCATATTAGGGAGAGGAAAATGGTCTTTAATATTGGCCCTATCAATGCACGAAAATCAATGCATAATCTAATCTTACTAGTTTTTTTCTAAACGGGAACCAAATTAGAAACCCACTCAGAATACTTAACAGGAAAAATTATCCCATCCTTCAAGAGTTTTTCCAACTCCTTTCGAATAGTCACTTCCAGTGCAAGGTTAATGGGTCTTTGTTTTTGCCTAACTGATTTTATTCCCTCCTTGATAGGAATGGCATGATGTATAAGAGCAAGATCAAAACCAAGAATATCCTCATAAGACCAAGAAAAAACATCTTGAAATTCACTAAGTAACTCAGTGAACTTCAATTTTTCTTCATCAGAACATTGGGCACCTATTTTAACATTCCTTGGACACTCAGGTGTTCCAATGTTCAAGGAAATGGTTTCACCCACTTTCCTTTTCAACTCCTCTTCTTTATGTTTTTCTTTGTTGCCTACATCACTCGATGAAAATGAACTTTCTAGAGGAGTCAAGCCCTTCGAAATTTTGTTATCTTCCATGGATATAATTTCCTTAGGCTTATAAGGTTCATTTTGTATGAAAGCACAGATGCTCTCATCACTAGGTAAGACCTGCCATGACTCTACATTGTCAGGGATATGTGGACGATGAAAATATTGAAAGGTGCAATCAAGTCTTTGTGGCAGAAGTGACCGAGTAGGAGAGGTTACAAAAACAACTAACATGTCATCCATTGAGTTCAATTCCATTTTAACATGAGAGATGTTAAAAGATAACAAGTTCAAGATAAGTTCCCAAATAGTTTGGGTGTAACATTTCATTAAATTGTTGCTAGGAGAATATATCTTACGTACAAGGTTTACAACAAGTTCAGAATCCCCAAAAACTGTAAGCTGTCCACAACCTAAATTATAGGCATTTTCAATGCCTAGCAGTAACACTTCAAATTCAGTGACGTTGTTTGTGCAAGCAAACTATAACCTATAGGAAAATTTGTGAATTTTTCCCACAAGAGAGTATAAGATAATACCAGCTTTGTTTCCTTCATTGGAGCACGAACCATCAAAGTGAATATGCCACATCCCATCCTCTATGTTGATTTGTTCCAAGGTAGTGTTTTCAACATCTGCAAATATGGAATACACTCCTAGGTCCTCCTCGATATAATTTACATTAGGTTGTGGAATGCTTTCTATATAAGGTGATATTCTTCACTCCATTAGGACTATAATGTTTTTCCCATTCCGAGGAATGGATAAGTGTGTCTCGTCGAGTGAGAGGTATCCACCCATCAAAGCTTGCCAATCTCTTCCTAAGATGATCGAGTAATTACTCACTGGCATATCGATAACCTGAATATTAAGGGTTGTCCTTATTTCAGGATGCGTGCACAAAACCAAGGTCACGTCCTTGATTTCACCTATGGTCAATTATTGTAAACTACTATAGTATATCATGCTTCTGGAGTTTTCATTTGTAGAATACAAGCCTCGCTCTTCCATAATAATCTTAGACATTAAACTTGGGCCCGAATCATCGTCATTGAGACAACAATGGTCTATATTGTCCATAATCTTTACAGAAATAAAAAGCAGGGTTTTTTTTACAGGGTGTCTAAAATTATGTACACCTACTTTATTTATAGTTGAATCCTCTTCATCTACCTCTTTAGAGAGGTTGGCTACAATGGAAGCTTTTCCTTCCATAAAAATTTTCATATGCTTTTGTTGCTCAGGGATGGCAACCATGTCCAGAAGGGTAGCATCAGCTTTAATATTAACCAATTGATTGATAATGTTGTATTTGGAAGAGGCAATAGGGGAAGTAGTTCCTTGACTATTAGGAGCTTTAGAAACCTAAACCATAGCAGCTAGTGAAGATGAGCTTGGGCTAGAAGAAGTGTGAGGAGAATCTTATTTACCTTTCGGAGAATAGGATTTATTCCTAGTATTTATGATCATAACATCCTCTGGCTCTGCAAAATCTAGAACATCGATAATAGTTTCAGGCCTTTTACCAAATATTTTATCTATGGCGCTCTTCTTTACCTCACAAGTACTTTCCTCATGGTGTTCCTCTCAAAAGCTACACCAACTACGAGGCATGATGGTCTTAGGTTGGAAGTTATTTTTGTTAGGATTCCTAAAGGGTGGTGAAGAAGACGATGAGGCCCCAGGGTTAAGTGAAGGGACATCTCCCTTCCGATCATATGTTATCATTCGGTTATTCATGTCTTGTACAAGTTGTAAGAGGGAAGACATGTCCGTCTGTTTAACTGAGTCTCCCTTAGGGAGACCTTTTCTTTCATTTTGTTTGTCATACTCTAAACAAGTATGCAAAGCGGAACCAAGGTTATCAATGGATTTTTCCTCAAGCCTATGATGGTAGGGGGAATGTAAAGCATTATAATAATTCATAAAAGTATCTTGGTTCTGACAGCGAATGAGTTCGGGAATATGGTTATATAATTTGGTAAAATGCAAGTTGAAAGACTTGATAGTCTCACCCTCTTTATAAGCAATGTTATTATACTCATGTAACTGCTCAACTGGGCTCTTGGACTTCCCATAGGTAAACTTGAAAAAATAAACTAACTCCTTCCAATTGGAAAGAATCTTAGGAGGAAGGTCAAAGAAATCGGTCGTTGCCTTCCCTTAAAGGGAATTAACAAATAAGCGCATACAAGTGTCGTTGTCATTGGCTCCTATGTTGTGACAGGCATTAGAAAATGCCACCAAGTGTTCATTCGTAGTGATCGCGTTATTCCCTGAAAACCTAGGGAGATGCTCTTTGAATTTAGGAAGAGGGTGAGTAGCAGGTGCTAGTTTAAGAGGAGAGTAAACATGCCACAGAGTAGTTGTAGCATCTTCTTCAAACTGAAAGAGCCCATAATTTTTAATGACCTTGGAGGGGTTTGTAGTAGATTGGATAAGGACTTGATGACTATACAAGCTACCAATCACTGACGAAGTTGAAGGTTGAGATGAAGAAGCACCTCTAGTGCCACCAAAGCCACCACTAGATGTCATCTTGTGAACGATAGGTAAGGGAGAGAAAGACGAACTGGATGAATCATACAAAGTACTCCTTAGATTACTTTACTGGACTGATAAAACAAAGTTTCTTCTTCCTATTTCAACAATAGGGTTGATCTCAAGCGATAAACCTCTTCTTCTCCTAGAGATGTGAGGGTTTAAGGACATGAAAAGAAGGCCAAAACTTTAGGAAAAAGAAAGTTATGGTTGATTCCTAGGTTGTCTTTGCCTAGCTTCCCAACGTTCTCGGACACTTATGTCTTGTTCAGTTACTGCCCATGAGCGTTCAAGCTCAACCTAGGTATTAGCGGTCTCTAAGATGGTATTAAAAAAGGTTAAAGCAATGTTGGTCTGATCTTTAAGACCGAGCTCAATATTGGGTTGCCTTGCAACAGGTATAGTCATGAAGAAAAGAAACAATCAAAGAATCAAAAGAAGCAATATAAATATATTCAATGATAATCATGCATGCAATCAACCAAATAGATATGGAAGATATCCCCAGTATGGTCGCCAAATAAATGTTGAGGAAAATAAATGAATTTATCTTATTCAAGCATTTTCGAATCTTGCTTGGCTAAGGTAAGATAGTCGGGAATATTACCCTATGATTATAGCCTCAAAATGTATTTCCCAATCCACGAGTATTAATTACAATGGCTTAGGATGTTTTTTTAAACAAAAATATTGTTGCAAAATATAACATTTTTATATGATTTTATGAACATAAACAGATTGCATAAAGTAAATGTGGAGATCAAAATAAAAATAACGAAATCATAGATTAACACAAATGAGACAGAATAGAAATCGCTTTATTTCATTCCAAGAAATCAAAAGTATCCTTCTCTTTACAAAAATCCTTGTGGGGAAATGGACCAAGGTCAAACTTAGATATCCCCGATGAAAAACATGCAAAAGGATTCTGACAAGAAGTAAAAACTGAACTTTAAAATCTGGATTAGCTTGCCATAGACTGTTTCCCACTTGACTCTGCACAATATCCTTTATCAGTCATCAAACTCAATTCATAAACAGACAAGTCTACACAAACTATCAAAGATAGATCAACACCTCTGAAATAAGCATCTGAATGATATGGTTCAGCCTTGAACTTTGTTGTCTACAATAGGAACCCATTGTCAAAAAGAGAATTAGGCCTTTAATGAATTGAAGAATGAATAAAAACTGAACTATCTCAATAAAACTCAAGAGAAAACCTTAGTATGCTTTATCATTCTATTATCCCCTTGTTATTCCTTCTCATTTGGATTTTATGCATTCCAAATTAGTTGAAGTAGTTCAACTACCTCATTTAGTTAAGTTAACTAAAACTTAGCTAATTTTAGTTTAGGCCGAGAAGTAATAATAATAATAATAATAATTAAGGGTCTTTTTATTAAATAATAACTAAGTAGGTGGGACCCCTTGTGACTCCCTTTTATTTCTTAACAAAAATAAACATAATTAGACAACTAATTAAACACATTCCTCCTTGTGGCTCCCATAATTATTTCCACAATTTGAAATTTAAATATCATAAATATTTCAAACTATATCCAAAACATGTAAATATCCACAATATCATCAAAACTAGTTTTCTCTCCAAAACGCTTTGCAGCGCGTTGTCCTCAATAAATCAATTATAACACATAAACCAAAATCCATATTTTCCATTTTGAGAGGCAATTCTTCCTTTTTCACTAGTGTCCCCTTTGGACTTCCCAAAAATAGCCTTAGGTTGGGTGGAACCTTGAGGCTTGATCTCACTAATGACATGGGAGCAGTCGTCCCTCAAGTGCATACGGGAGGACACTGACTTGGCTGAGTCACTTGAAGGAGAGGAGGGAGAAGCAACAACTTTACCTTTTTCATGCACATGGTGAACCTCGGTTTTGATTTGTTTTCTTGCATGGGAGGAATGTACAGGTGAGTGTGCAGGGGAAATTTGAGCATTTGGGTTTAAAGGTGGAGGAGGAGGAGGTAATGACAAGTTTGGCCAGCCACGATGGTGGGAGACTGTTGGGTGAAAAATATCATGCCATCCATCATTATCAGGAACTTCAGGTTGCAAAGATACATGGGGAGGCATGGGGATACCAGGAACATTTTGGGACTGAAAAGGATGACTCTCTGGTCTAAGTTGAATTATCTCTTGTCAAATCCAATTGAAAAACCCATCTTGAAAAATCTAGTTCAACTATAGAGGATCAACATCGAAATGTATTTAGAATCTGGGCCTTCTAGGACCTCTGTTCCAGTTACCTCTTCCCCTATTGTTTCTTCCATGACTACCTCTGCTGAAGAAGCTCATCCTATATGCAACAATTATTAGCAACTAGCTCTTAACGGACCATACATGACATTCTCTTTATATGAAACAAAGTTTGGCTCAGAAATTAACGTAAGACCCATGCAATCCAATCCATAAAAATTATTTAATAGTTTCCAAAGAGTAGGGAGTGAAATATGGTTCATGGGATATCTAGGGGGATTTTAATGAGAGAAAAAGTGAGATCATGACAGGGAGTAAGAACCCGAGTACTACTCGATAATTCATTAAATAATTTACTGTGCAAACAATAACAAAATATATTAGTTGTTATCTATCTCTGTGTCATTTTTTTTTATCACTGTCATACAGATTTGTAATTTTATTTTAGTGAAAAGGGCGTGTAAAAATGAATTTGGGAACGTGAGGGGGTTATAATGAGCAAAAAAGTGAGAAAATGAGAGGGAATAATATGGATATTGTTCATAAAATAAATTAAATCAAACAACAATCATAACTTTGTTTCAATTACAATCCAATAAGCATCCACTTCCAAGACCCAAAACATTTAATTGTTCCTTAATTGCATACAAATTTCTTATTGTCTTCAATAAAGAAAAATAATTCAATTGCCTAGAATTCTTCAATTATATCGATCTATGCATCCTATACCATAACTATGCGATTATAATTTCCAATTTCACAGTCACATCATAACCATTCGAGCCATAGGCATGTATGTTTTAATGATGGCCTTTTCCTTTTAAAACAAACATAATATGCATAGTCATTCCAATCATCCATATCCAACGTTCAATTCTTGAAATCACATAATAATAAACCCATCATTAATTACCAACGGTAGAAAACCAATATCGATTGACACAGTCCACTTTCATCAAACAATAATCGGGTCCGATTTAATCACACTCGGGTCCTTCTTAAATCTGGACAGAACCAAGAGCATATTTAATGAACCAAACATACACACAGGCCTTCAACAATATAACCGACCCCAATCCCGATTCGACAACAACTTTAACCAAAAACATGTAGCTCTGAGCTTGGTATCCACATGTACATTAATATGTACAAACTTCCCTTTAATCGAAATACTCAATAAATACATATCCATATAATGCACGAAGAGAACAGAACCATATCGACACACATGTGTCTCTTTTAAAATTGACAAGACCAAGATCATATTTGATGAACCGATCATACACAGAGGTGCCTTTAAAACTCAATTGGAATCATGATCGTGATAGGATTTGACACAATAATGAGTGGAAAGACCACAATCGAACAAACGGAAAGCTCGTGAATTGTAAGTAAACCATACAATTCAATCACAGAGAGGAAATATAGAGACTCGATCAAGAAATTCCATGAAGTTAGAGAGCTCGTGCCCTTTTATAATTACCACAATCATTAAACTGGTAAACCAAAATATTGACAGAACCCAAAAGGTGCCCGAGGAAAAATAGAAGTAAGTCGGGCTCAATAGAACTAGGTATGGTTCTTTAGAATATTTGCAGAGAGGTAACGAAAGTGTGTTTAATCTTCGAAAACACAGATATCTCATCATCTTTTAACTCCTGAAATAAGTTACCACTGAGAATCAACCATAGGTAAACAATTATAATCTTGTAAAAACATAGAGTCATGCTCTTTTGAAAACACCACCGTCTTTCAACTTGTAACCCCAAAATCTTGACAGAGCCATAACGAGAATGTCTGAGTAGAAGCAAAGTGATTCGAGCTCAACAACCCAGGCACACATAGATGCCTCTTAAATATTTATTGCAGAGAGGGAACGAGGGTTGATTTAAACAATGAAGAATCCTCAAAAACATAGAGAGACTGTGTCTCTTCCCAACACCCAGGAGGTCGATAACCTTCAAAATACAATTGACAGTGAGTCTCACAAACATAATAGTCAGTCACTATAACAAAGATGAGAGCAATGAGTGCTAAAACTCTTGTGAAAAGAATGCCAGAGCACAAATCGTAGCCATTCGATACATACACGGGCCTCCATTTAACATTCTGGGAAAAACAATATTGGACTGTGGAATGCTTTCGGTGTTAGTGGCAATAGGAAAATCCATAACAACAATAGCTCGAGGCTCAACCAAAGATAGCAAGAACCATACCATTGTCGACAGTTGCATTGCAACCTAGAGAATGAATCACAACAACGACCGAGATGAAAAAGGGGTGACAACAACTGATACCCAGACTGGTGGTAAAACCCACAAAAATAAAAATCAGAGCTCGTTGCACCATTGTTATCATTCCCACAGAGAATCATCATAAAAACCCAAGCTGACTGAATTCATGTTATCAATAACCAATGCACAGACTTTACAAATCAATAACACCCATTACTTTCCTTCCAAATGCCAACATTCCACAGTAATCATAGAGAACACCATAACACGGTATTTATACTCAGTCGAAAACTCAAGAAAAACACAGAACCCGTGCAATCCTAAGCCACCATTTGATTCATAATACAGATATACCATCATGGATGGAAATCAAAGAGCCATACCTGTGAAAAATTGCTTCAATGAAAAGTTGGTTTTAGTTTTCCCCTTCCAAAACCTGAAATCGTGGAGCTTCCACAACCAACAGAGCAAAATGCAACTATGCTAGGGTGGTGGGCTCAAGGGTGGTTTGGATTTAAATGCATGTCGCTTCTTCGCCTAGCCCTATTCAATTCGACGTACTATCCATTCCATTAACATAACCTCAACCATTAAATTCAAACAATATCCAATCTATAAATTCAATGCCATATCCATTGTATAGATTCAATGCCATATCCATTGTATAGTGTGCCGCCCAAAACATATCAAAATAATAACCATATGTTAACATTACCATATGTGCTCACATATAATCCTTTAACCAAAATGCACAATATAGCAGCTAGGTCCATCACTTCACATTTGTCCCTATTATATATACATCCAAGGTTTCAATACAATGTTTTTTCCATGCCTTAGGACTTATCCATAGTTTTTTCCTTTTTGTTTTGAGCTAGCTCCCATATCATCATACTATATTTGCATCAAATCATGTACAGATTATCAATCAATGTTAAATGTATAACATAACATGACACCTTTAAAACAACATAATCCTCATATCCATAGCATTGTCATGTATTGCGAGTGAATATCAGCAGTGTTTAGCAACAATGCATCAACCATCCATGTTGTCAAAATGAATGAAACCAAGACTGCATCATCAATTGTATAGGACTGTGTAGGCAACATCATAACAACAAAAACATATAAGTGTAACACGTCTATCATTGCACCTCTAATCTACAAGGAGGTCCCACCTACTAGTTAAATATCATTATCATAAATAAATAATATAGCTTAGCAATCCTTTGCGGGCAGAATTCATCGTTGAAATTTTAATCGTCAACAGAAGGGTTTGCATAATATTTTATTTGGCATACAAATTTGTTGTAAGCTCATTTGATCGTCATTAAATTCTATTAAATGGAAACTTTGATGTTAGATATTGGGTTTCTTGATCATTACAGAGCTTGTTGAAATAAGTGAGATTTAGTTATTGGTTATGAGGCACACTTTCTTGAATTTGGAATGAGAATGTGGTTGGGTTGTCTGAGAATCAGAAACTGTTTTATTTCTGCATACAGGACCAACTCCCTCATTCTTCCAATTTTCATTCACTATTCCTTAAGTCCCAGGAATATATATCATTTTTTAAAAAATCATTTTTCATCCTCATGTTGTATGAAATAAGAAATGCATTCTCTATCAGTTTGATTTGGATATTCGACAACAAAGGTGTATTTTGATCAATTAAAAATTATGGTCAAGGCCAGAATTTGAAAGAGATATATTTCAAGGTGATTGTTTTTAATGGACTCTATTTTGATGAAGTCATGGTTGATTGTTCAAGGTCAATCCCCTCCATATTCTCATTTTACATGAATTATTCTCAGATCCCAGATTTCTTTTTCATTTTAGTCCATATTTCTTCCCCCTAACACATAAGAAATTCCAAAGGCCTCTTTTGGAAATAGACAGTGGATATGCTAGCAGTGAATGGCGATAAGTTTCGATAAGTGTAAGACGACTATTGGAAACAATTGAAATATTGGTGAATGGTTGATGTCTGGTGTGTTGTTATTTTTGAACATGTTGTTGACGATTAAAATCACAACGAAGATTTCGCTCACAAAGTATTGCTAAAGCCTAATAATTATAAGCTAAATGATATATATAATACTAGTATGTGGGACCCCCTTGTAGATTGGAGGATCATATCTGGTTCTTGTTTGATGTTTATGTTGTTGTTCGGCACTGCTTACAGGTTTGAGCATGACTGATGTTAAAATGTTGGTTTTATTCGCAACAAATGGATGATGGATAATTCATGCTATGTGTGGGTTTCGCTACTCTAAATTCCTAATTCCATGTCATGAGGGCTTATGTGAATTGTTATTTCCATGCTAATCGCGCCATGATCTATTATATATTACACCTACACAAAACAAATATTAGTCATGAAAAAATAAATATGGAGTAAACCTAGAGGAGCTATCCTATACTATGCTACATTATATGCATTGAAGTTTAAGAAATGGTGATCCGTCCTAGCTAACCATTGTAGTGGCTATACGATTTATTAAGCTATATGAAAGCACATTCGATATGCGTTATGGTATGTTTGGCAATGGATTAATGCAATGTTGGGTGGCACATTTGGCAAGTAATGGATGTTGGTTTCGATGCATGGATTAATGGAATGGTTGGTTGGCGTGTACTAAGTGAGTAAAGGATGGAAGTGACGTGCATTTACTGCACGTCACTCCATACCTCTCCCATTGGTTGTCACCCTAGCTTGGCTATTGTTCAATTGTGTTTCATTGTGGTTAAGCTCCGATTTTCAAGCAAGGGGAAGAATTGCTCGGCCAAGCTCGCATTTTTAAGGATTTTTGGTTACAGGTATGTCTTTTCCGCCATCCATGAACTCGCTC
Source organism: Picea sitchensis (assembly GCA_010110895.2). Taxonomy (NCBI): domain Eukaryota; kingdom Viridiplantae; phylum Streptophyta; class Pinopsida; order Pinales; family Pinaceae; genus Picea; species Picea sitchensis. Next base: position 104,161 of record SNQJ01S0006156.1, on the reverse strand, counting down.
TACTTATGAAATAGATGTTGGCTCGGTGATGTATTGGTTTGTGATTTTCTTAAGTTTGGAAATTGTGTGAACTCGGGTGTTTCTCTGGAATGGTTGTTTGTGTGTTATTCATTGCAAGTAGAAGATTAGTTGTTGAAGTCATGATTTTACTGACTATTCTGTGTGGTGGAAGCCACGAAGGCTCTCTATTATTTTTATGGGTTTATTTTTTTAGGGTTTCATTCGGTCCAGACTTGTCGACTGCCTCCACACAATTCTTGTAACCGTACCTAGTCATATTTTCTTGTTGTTGTGTTTGGTTTTAACCACCTTGGGTCACTGCATATCATTTTCACCTGGATGTGGGCTCGTTTATGGTATATGTGCAGTTGGTTATGATGGTTATTATGCCAAGAAGATTTCTTTAGGATTGGTGATTATTTCATGACTCTACTTTTATATCAGCATTATTCATTTTTTAGGGGGGGAAGCTACGGGGGTTATGACCTGCATGTTCTCAGTGTTATTTACTAGCCAGTAAAGTAGCCTCTGCTTCTCTATTCATAATCTCTCCTTCCTGGTGTGAACCGTCTCCTTGTCTTGCAAGCTATTGGTTATGTGGCATGTGTGTTCACTGTGTTGTCTTGAAGGGTTCTCTCTTTTTGTTGGCATGGTCGACTCCAATCTCCCTGTGTTGGTTTCACCAAGTGAACCCTTGATTACTCAGAGCCTATCCTTGATTATTTTAGGCCCGATTTTGATAAAGGAACCAGTTATTTTTGTCGGGCACATGGTTGATTGTTATGCTTTGGTGGAGTATCATCGACAAAGGTTTATGATTGGTGTATAATTGTTGCATTCTTTTATTATGGCAATCAATTCGATTGTTTAGCATAGTTTAAATCGATTGATTTGAGAAATGGAATTAGGCATACATGTGTTGTCTCCTTGTGTCAGATTGATAACTCAGCATCGTTTGATGTTTTGATTCGAAGTAATTAGACGTGTACAGTCACATAAATGCGCTCGCTTTTTTAATGGTCTGTGTGTTCCTACAGCATGGTGTGAGTTGAAATGATGGTTGTTGCTAATGTGTGTTGAAATTACCCGATCGAGATCATTGCAATTTAAAGGATTGATGGTTGTGACTTGGTTGTATGTTGTGTATGTTCATGGATATCATACATCGTATCATTGATTGCACCATCAAATATGGGCACGGGTTATATAACAGTTTGGTTTCATTGCAATATTAATTGTTAATTTGGTTAGAGAATTGGAATCAGGCACGATTTTAAAAGAACTTGTGACTGTGTTTTATTTGAAAAATCATTTCATGAACAGTGGTTGATGTTTGATGTTGAACATAGTTAAAACAAATGACTGTGTGTTCATTGGAATTTGTTTAAATATTAGATGGAAGAAGTGAAAGGAACATAATTTTTTTTACTTGATGTTGAAGAGATTATCGTTTCTGAGTATGATGACACTGTGCAAATAAAAGTGTTGAAGATTTAAATGTGGACATTGAACAAGTGTTAACACACAATAATTGTTTAGTTGGTGTTGGATTGTTTTCATTAAATACATAATTTTTTTATGGATTACTTAATTAACTTTACGAACAATATTCACTCTTCTCCCTACCATTATTTAACTTTTCGCACATTACAATCCTCTCGCCTTCCCATATTCATTAATCACCCTTTGTTCTTAAATTTAATTATAGCTAAGAGAAACTATGTATTGTGACAGTTTAAAAGATTGCACAGGGATGAATTACAGTAATGTATTCTTTGGGTTTACAATACAGTTGATTTTTTAATGTCTATGAGTCGTAATCGTGATCTTTTTCCCCTCATTTTAAAAAAAATCGCTCATTACAACCCCTCTCATATCCCAAAACCCTTATTCACCCCCTGCTCATTAATGACTACTAAACAATTGTATGGATTGTATTGCATGAGTCTGATATGTTGTTGAGCCAAATTTTATTTCATATTTTAAAAAGAGTTGTCATGTATGGTTGTTAAAGAAACTATTTGCTAATCAACTATGCATACAGGAATGAGGCTTTCAAACAAAAGGTTGAAAATCGAGGCCCATCATGCCCTTGACAAAGGAAAAGCCACTACTGCCCCTTTCTCACCTTCAAATGATTCCGATAAATCTGTGTCCTCCCGCATGCATTTGAGGGAAGATTGCTCTCATGTGATCAGCAAGATTAGGCCTAAAGGCTCCACACAGCCTAAGGCAAATTCAGAGAGATTAGAAGGTGATAACAACAACAAGGGAAAGATTGCTTCACACATTGGAAAAGATGGATTTTAAGTTTTATTTTATTTATTGTTGTTGATAGTTGACTTCAAGAATTTTGGATAGCAGGCTATTTTTTGGATATATGAGTAATATATTTTGAAAATGATTTCAAACAAAATCCTTGGATAAATTGTCAAATATGAATGAGATGATGGGAGTCACAAGAATGGATGTTTTGTTTAATTAACTAGTTGTGTTATGATTGTTCAAAGCTAAAGGGAGATAGAAGGAGAAGCATACTAAGGTTTTCTCTTTGATTTTGTGTTGAGATAGTTCGGTTTTCATTCATTCCTTAATTTATCACAAGCCTAATTATTTTTTATGATAGCAGGGTCTTATTGTAGACAGCAAGATTCAGGGTTGAATTACATCATTCAGACACTTGTTTTTCAAAGGTGTTGATCTATCTTTGATAGTCTATGTAGACTTGTCTGTTTGTGAATTAGTTTTCATGACTGACAAAGGCTATTGTGCAGAGTCGAGTGGGAAGAAATCTGTGGCAAGTTGATCCAGCTTTTAGAGTTCATTTTTTATTTTATGTTAGAGTTCCTTTTGTATGTTTCATCGGGGACATCTAAGTTTGACTTTGGTCCAAAATTTCTTCACGGATTTTTGTAAAGAGAATGATTGTTTGATGAATTGGAATGAAATAAAGGATTGCTTTATGTCTCATCTGTCTTGATTATTGACTTGGTGTCTTTACTTCTATTTTTATATTTATTTCAGCAACTGTTATATTCATAAAATCACATAAATAATGAATTTTTCAACAAGCTTTTATTTATAAAAAGACCAGCCTAAGCACTTGTAATCAATACTTGTGAGTTAGGATATTAATTTTGATGGCTATAAACCTATGGTGTTATTCCCGTCTATTTTTCTTTAGCCAAGCAGAATCTGAAAATGCTTGAGTAAGATCATTTCATATCTTTTCCTCAACACATGTTACAGTTATTCCTTACCATATATATTCACTTTACATACATTATAAAGGCTCTCATATTCCCAATTACATTGTAATTCCCATGTTCTTAAATAATGATCAATTCTAGGAGTTTGTGAAGAATTTCGAAGCCAAGATGGAAGTTTGTTTTGAAGTTACCTTCCCCTTTTATCCCTGGTTGTATGCATGCTTGCTTGTTGATCGAGTTAGATCTATTTCTAAAATTGTGTTAATGCAAATGGTATTTGATGTTTCACTTGTTATTGTATGCATACTCTAATTTAGACTTATACTTTATAGATGAGCTTTTTCAGTAGAGACAGTCATAGCAAAGGAAACAAAGGCATAGGAACAAGGCCAAATGAATTTTGGCAAGGGGGAAATAAAAGAATCTGATTTTCAATTCACTTTGATATTGATTCTGAAGAGTTTAATCAACTCTTACATACAAGTTTCTTAATCTTAACAAGACAAAGATCCTTTCGACCTCCTCCTCCACATGAACAACCACCTTTGCACCCTCATCCTAGCGTCTATGGTATACCAATTGAGCCACATGTGTATTTAACTCCCGAGGTCCCAGTCAATGATGGTTGGAATGATATTGTACATCCTCCTCCCCCTTGTTTTAATGGATGGCCAAAAATTTATTTACCATTTCCACCACCTCCTCTTAAGAAACCTACCCAACCTATTGATTCTATTGCTTCATATGCATTGCCCAAAACTTCCAAATCCCAAGAACCAGAGCCTAGCAAAGGCAAGAAACCTTCTCTTTCTGTTGATTCCAACCAATCTCAAGCATCCTCACACTCGATCACCTCACATTCCCAACACCTTGGACGTGAGGATGGACATACCCCTTTCGAAGATATGCACCCAAAAGAATCATTAGTTAAAGGTAAAATTTCCATCAAGGCAAATTCACAGATTCCTAAGGTAACAGAGTCAAAGGAAAGTGGACAGAGGCAAACTGCCTCACACAAAAATATGATTTTTTTATTTTATGAAGTTATTTTACTTTGGATTCACTATTTGGATAGACTTCACTCATATTTTTGGACAACAATTGTTTTAGACAACACACAAACTTTATTTATTTTGGAACAACAATATATTTTGGACAACTTGTTAATTTATTTATTTTTTGGCATGTGTATGCATATATACTTGGTATTTGGGAGTCGCAAGTGTGTTTTAAATATTTCATGTTAGTTGGTTGGGATATATATTTATAATGATGTTTTGATGATATTGATGCATATTTTTTATGGAGAAACAAGGGGATATTTTGAAAATTAAACAAAAGAGTTGTAAGGGCGAGAGAGATAGAAGAAAAAACTCTCATAAGGTTTGATTTGGCTCTAAAGTGAGATTACATTACTACTTCATTCATTTATGACACACTTAAAAGATAATAACTTATTGTTGGTAGCAGGGTCTTATTAAAGGTGCCAATACGAAGGATCAAGAAGCATTGATTGTCGATGTGCTTAAGAAGGTTGATCATATGTTCTAATAGTTTGTAAATTCTTATTGGATTTCTGAATTGATTTTCAGTATGAATTAGGAATTTTGTGCAGATTCAAGGCAGTGGAATACAATGGCTTATTGATCCAGCTATTTTTTAGTCTTGGTTTTACTTAGAAGACACCAGTCATCTATGTGTGATGTAACATTTGACTTCTAAGTATTATTCTGGTCCTTACCCATTATGGGGTATGGAAGAATGTTTTTGGTTGTATTTTAGAACTGGATAAGTAAAATCATTTGATGGTTTTGAGGTCTCATTTTGGACTATATGTGTGATCTTATTTCAGATTTTATGTTTTATGATTGTTCATTAAATATGTTATAATTTTTTGATATAAATGTTTCTTTATTTTTCCGTCATAACACAACATAAAAGACAACATTGGTCCTGAGAACATATCTCTTGAGGATTAATTGATATTTTTTTAAAAGACTATAAACATAGGGTAACAATCCCGACTATATTGCCTTAGCCCAACAAGATTCAAAAATGTTGGTATTAGGATAGCCATTCCTTTTCATCAACATTTATTTGGAGACCATATTGGGAAACTAGTCCGTAGTTTTATGGTAGTTGTATCTTATTTCTATACTTAGTTTTCTTTTATTTTCATTACTTAGTTTTCTTATTTTATTTTCTGATTTCATAACTTTGCATGTTGTGCGACAACCTAACATTGGTGATGGTTTGGATGATCAGACTAGTATTTATTTTACTTTATTCAATCTGAGTTTAGAAACAACTCACGGTCGTGTTGAACTTCATCATTATTGGGAGGTTATTGCTAGAGACATTAGAATTCATGAACAATGGGAAGCCCAACAAAGGCAAGCCCGAAATCAACCCCCTTAGTAAGAGGTTATCTTGTTTCCTCTAAATCTTGTTCTTCTCGAAGAACAATAGGTTTATCTCTCGAGTTCAATCCTGTATCTGAAATTGGAAGAAGAAAGATTGTTTTAGAAAGTCAACAACCTAAGATCTGTAGATCTGTATCTGACTCTTCTAGTTCATCGACATCTCTAATTCCCATTTCTTTCAAGATGACATCTTCAGGAACTTCTTCTGGTACTAGTTCATCCACTTCTTCACAAATATCTTCCTCATCCATAATCGGAAGTAACTTCAATCATCACAATCCATTTCAGTCCACAACAAACCCTTCCAAAGTGATCAAAAATTTGGTTTATTTTAGTTTGAAGAAGATGCAACCAATACACCATGACACGTGTCTTCACCCTTGAATCTTACTCCAACTGCAAATCCCCTTCCAAAATTTAAGGATCATTTTCCTAAATTCTTATGAAATGGTACTATTTCCACTAAAGAACATTTAATTGTATTTTCTAATGCATTCGATAATATAGGAGAAAATGATAATGATACTTGCATGCATTTATTTGTCAATTCTTTAGAAGGGAAAGTTGTAGCTGATTTTTTCGCATTGCCTCCTAAAGTCCTTTCAACTTGGGATGAATTGATTTACTATTTTAAATCAATTTATGGGCGGCCTAAAAACCCAGCAGATTTTGTAAGGGAATATAATAATATTGTTTACAACAATGGTGATACAATCAAATATTTTAATCTCCTCTTCACCAAGATATACAATCAAATTCCCGAGTTAATCCGGCCTCATAACCAAGCTACTTTTATTCAATAATACAATGCATTACATTCTTCATATCGTCAAAGATTAGAAGAAAAAAATGTAACCAAATTAGGGTCTGCACTTCAAACTTTCTTAGAGTATGAAGAACAATTGGAAAGAATAGGTCTTCCCAAGGAAGATTCTACCAAGCAGACTAATATGTCTACAGTTTTGTAGCTTGTTCAAGATATGAAAAATCGAATGATTTCTTATGAGAGGAAAGGTGTCACCTCAAATTCTTCTCCTTCTAAGTCTTCTTCTTCTCAAACCATTCTGAGAAATCAACCAACTAACTCTTCATTTTTAAATCAGTTAAAGGTTATTCTCTCTATGGATTGGTGTAATTTATGTGATGACAATCACGAGGAAAGTACTTGTGAGGTTAAGAAAAGGGCACAAGAGAGAATATTTTGTAAAAAGACTGAAACAACTATTGTTTCCTTATATTGGGATCCTGAGGAAGATGTGATGTTGGTAAACACAAGTAATAAATCATACGTGAATAAAGGGAAGGGAATTATTCCCAAAACTACCTTTGCTCCCAGTTCCTCTTCCACAAACAAAAATCCTCAAGTTGTCATGACAAATCAAAGTCGAGAGACATAGGTCTCTTTCCCTCCATCCAAGTATAATATCCTTAATCAACTAGCTAACATAAAAGCAGATGTATCTCTCTTAGATATGGTCATTGTCTCGGAACAACAACAACATCTAAAGAATTGTATGGAAGGTAAAACTTCTTTAGTAGCTAGTATATCTGAAAAAATTGATGGGGATGAATCACATGTAAATAGAATAAGTGTAAATAATTTTAGGAATCTTGTGAAAAACCATTTTTTTATATTTATGTAAAGATAAAGGATAGGATAATTCATTGTTGCTTAATAGATGGCAGACCAGGCCCAAATGTCATGTCCAAGATTATTATGGAAGAACTAGGACTCTCTTGTACAAATGAAAACACAAGGAGTATGTTGTCCTATAATAATCAACAATCAGTGAGATTAAATATGTGAGTCTAGTCCTTTGTGTTCACCCTAAAATTAGAACCACTCTCAATATTCAAGTAATTAACATGCATGTTAGTAATTACTCAATTTTTTTGAGCAAGGATTGGCGGGATTTAACTAGTGGTTATCTATCATTAGATGGTTCGCACCTGTCCATCCCTAAAAATGGGAAGAATATCATTGTTTTAAGGGAAGTACGAATTTCACCGTATATTGAGAAAGTTCCTCAACCTAATGTAAATTATATTGAGGAAGATTTGGGTGTATATTCTATCTTTGTTGATGAAGATGATGTTCCTCTTGAAAATCCAAAGGATTATGATGATAGTATGTGGTGTATGCACTTTAATGGTGCATGTTCAAGTGAAGATAATGGAGCATGCATTATGTTGTAATCTATTGTAGATAAAATTCACAATTTTTCCTATAGATTAGAATTTGTATGTACAAAAACTATTACTGAATTTTAGGCCTTACTGTTAGGAATTGAAAATGCTTACAACCTAGGCTGTGGTCATCTCATTTTTTTTTGAGACTCGGAACTTGTTGTAAATCTGGATAGAAAAAATATAATCCTAATAACAAGTTGTTGAAATGATACACCCAAGCCGTTTGGACTTTAATTCAAAATATGTTGTCCTTTAACATCACTCACATCAAAAGGGAATTGAATTCAATGGTTGATAAGTAGGTTGTTTTTTCAGCTTCACCWACAAGGAAATTGTTGCCTCAAAGACCTAATTTCACTTTCTTGTCTTTATATYGACCTCATCTTCCGAATAATGAGGAATCAATGGCAAGTTTTCCTCGATGATGAAAGCATTTATGTTTTTATTCAGAATAAGTCGCATAACCGAAAGGAAATAATTTCTCTTGAARATAATAAAATTCATAAAGGCTCAACTCCTCTCGAAAGCTCGTTCTCAATTAGTGATGTTAGAAACAATAAAGATCGAAAATAAGAAGATTTGAAACGGAAAATAGGAGATATCATTCATGTGAACATTGGAACTCAGGAGACTCCAAACATTTTAAAAATAGGAGCGCAATGTTCTGAAGACGAAAAGAAGAAACGCATGGATTCGTTCAGTGAATTTAAAGACGTGGTTTCCTGGTATTGTGAGGATCATCATGGTTTTGATCCTAGTGTCATCCAGCATGATATTCTGATTAAGGAAGGAGCCAAACCAGTCAAGCAGAAACAAAGCCCCATCAATCCTACTTTAGAAGCTACATTTTTTTTTTGTTAATAATCTTGATTCTTTATATTGCCATTAAAGAGTTATACAAAATTCCTATTGTTGGCCTGCCACTGGAAAAATAGACCAATAACAGTGGATCAAATTGTATCTTAAAACTAAAAGTCCAAATATGTTTGTATCCAAGACTATCCGCATTACAAAAATATGGCCTTTGCATTTTCCTAGCTTGACATCCATGAAATGGGTTTTGAGAACTATGGCCTCTAATATGAAATAGTATGCTAAGAAAACTAATTAACATGAAAAAACTAATAAGAGGGGTGGCCCTCGGCATCATGCACCTGGGGTTGAGGCATATCCACTGTTGAGAGATCCATTCCAGCCAAATTCTTCGCCAGCAGGTTCATTTTGTGGTCGAGCAACCGAAGTTGCACTTGTATCTCGTCGAGTTGAAGCATGAACTCATATTTATCCTCTTTGCATTCGACAAAGGCATGACCCATCAGAAATTTCAAGTGTCAGTAAATCTCTACAGTATTTAAGTCCTGGGAAACTCGAGAACGAGTATTAATAGTATCTGGGATCCATGAAATAACTTCATCAAGAATCTCCTCGTATGTTACAAAGTGTCTAAGAACTCAGACATCAGCTTCTGCAAGGTCAATATCAACACTGATGTGTGGAAGGGTGTGAGCATGATAAGACTTGTTCAAGTCTTCAGCAACGGAGACAAGTCGTGGGCCCGAACGACCTTTGTTACTACGTGAGGAGCTTCCCTGAGAACAACGAGAATGGCCACCTCATGCCATAGGAGCAGAGGGATGGAGATGGGTAGACAATGAGATAGAAGAAAGGAGAGTAAAGGCCCAAGGATGCAGGTGGATGATGGGGAAAACATGGATGAGCATAGGAGATAGGAGGTATCATGGCCAGATCCAAAGGGAAGAAGGAATGAATAAGTCGACCATCGAGATGGGAATCAAGCTAAGGAGAGTGTAATAATGGTTGAAGTGAACATAAATAAATGGTTTGATAGTAGTTGCCATGATGAGAGTGGAGTGTGTGATATAAAGAGAATTCCAAGCAAGAGCACGATGCTTGTGGAGGATCATCCATCAAGAATGGGTGTGACAACAATGAGTACCTGGAAGCTAGAAAGTACGCAGAGAGAAGGCATTAATTAATCGCATAGGTGGAGGGAGTAAAGGTGGGTGAGGGGTGATAGGTGCCAACAGCTCGAGGAGATGCATGGCGGCTAGTATCAGATGGCGGCCCCATGGCATGTCTCTTCCCTGCCACCTTATATGGGGGACTCTTGAAGCTACAATTAGAAAAGAAGTGGAAAATTTAATAAATGCTCATATAATATTTCCGATTAAATACTCTGAGTAAGTGTCTAATCTGGTTCTCGTACGAAAAAAGACTGTTGATATTATATTATGCATCGATTTCCATGTGCTAAATAGAGCTAGTGTGAAGGATAACTTTCCTCTTCCCAATATGGAAATGATTTTGTAGCAAGTTGCAGGATAACAAATGATGTCCTTACTTGATGGTTTTTCTGGTTATAATCAAATTAGAGTCAAAAGGACAAACAACTATAAAACCACATTCACAACTTGGTGTGGCACCTTTGCCTATGAACATATGCCTTTTGGCTTGTCTAATGCAAGTGACACTTTTTAGAGAGCTATGTAGATAGATTTCGATGATATTATCGATAAAATAGTTTAGATTTATCTTGATGACTTAACTATGTATTCTAAAACCTGACTAGATCATTTTTATCATCTTAAAAAAGTCTTTTTGCGATGCAACAAATTTGGCATATATTTAAATCCTTAGAACTCCACTTTCAGTGTCACTCAAGGTAAGTTTCTTGGTCATACATTTCAGATTCGGGGATCAACATCTATCCTAAGAGGGTTACAAAAATTTTAAATCTTCCAGCCCCTACATCTAAAAAGGAAATTCAATCTTTTATGGGCAGGATTAACTTTGTTAGAAGATTTGTTCCTAATTTCATTGTAATGGTTAAGGCTATTCATAACATGCTAAAACAAGATCAATCTTTTTCTTGGACAGAGGATGTTGAAATAGATTTCGTAGGAATTAAAAGAGAAATTAATTCCACGTCGGTCTTTGTGAAACCACATTTTGACAAAGACTTCATTATCTATATGAACTCAATAGAAGAAGAAATGTATGTTATTCTTTTGCAAATTGGTGATCAAAACGATGAACAACCTGTATCTTACATGAACCAAAGCCTATCTGATGATGAAATCAAATATTCTCTTATTGAAAAACATACTTTTGCTCTTGTTAAGGCTATAGAAAAATTTCTCCACTTTATTCTTGGCAACCACACACAGGTAAAAGCCCCTTTACCTGTCATCAAATTCTTACTTTCACAGACTCATCTTTCAGAAAAACTTGCACATTGGCTTGTAAAAATTCAAGAACATGATTTAACTATCACAAAATAAAAAATGATCAAGGATCGTGACTTAGCACTTCACTCAGCTTAACATCCTGAACTAAGTGATTCCTCTGAAAATGACGAAAATGCCTTATCAACATTGGATTTTTATTGAAAATCAAAATCTTGATCTTGTTGAACATCCTTGGTATAAGGACATTGTTTATTACTTGCAATTTCAGAAGTGTCATGACTACCTAGAATCTTATCAACATGGGAGGCTACACCTTGAAGCCTCTAAATATATAATCTTGGGAAATTCTTTATTTCAAAGATATATTGATGGGTTGTTGTTACGATGCATAGATGATGCAGTAGCTTAGAAAATTTTGAGAGAAATTCACAGATCAACAGATTCAAATGTTCATATTGATGGACATTTTGCAGAAAAGTCTATTGCCTTTAAAATCTTGAGAACAGGGTATTATTGGCCTTTCATTTTTAGAGATTCTTTTAAATTCACAAGGGCTTGTGCCAAGTGTCAAAAATTTGTTGGCAAAGAACGATTTTATGCCACACCCTTACAACATGTTCTTCCTGATTTTTTGTTTTCTAAATGGGGTTTAGATTTTATTGGTCCTATCAATCCTTTGTCTTTTGCATGACATGTTTTTAAAATTAAAGAAACAAATCACTTTACTAAGTGGATTGAAGTTGTACCTCTCAAGCATGCACAAGATGAGCAACTCATCTCTTTCCTAGAATCTAACATCTTTTCTCATTTTCGTCTTCCTCTTGAAATCATTTCAAATAATGGACCAACTTTCATTTCTGTCAAATTCACTCAATTTCTTAACAAATTTGGTGTGAAACACTTTACTTCTTCTACCTATTACCCGCAAGGAAATGGGCAAGCTGAGTCCACTAATAAAAACTTGATCAAAATTTTGAAAAATATCATAGACGATAAACCTCGTCAGTGGCACACACTAATCATGTATGCACTCTAGGCATATCAAACCAATACTAAACCTAGCACTAGCCATACTCCATTTCATCTCTTTTATGGCCAAGAAGATATTATCCTTGTAGAACTTGAACTTACTGATAAAATAGACAGGAACAACAAGATGGTGTAAAAGGCTCACTAGCTAACTCTTTAATGTATTCACACCAATGGTACATATTTATAGTGCAATGGGTGATGCCACCTCATAGAGAGATTTTATCTAGATCCTAAAATCATGCATGATGACTAGGCGAGGCAATCTTAACTAACTCATTAGTCATCACTTGAGGATATATTACTAATATCCTAAATGAATAATAAAAATATAGGTGACAATTAGACTTAGTGATTGGT
>SNQJ01S0006156.1:70223-80380 GCA_010110895.2 Picea sitchensis | reverse complement strand
TTATTATCTGAAATTATCTCTGTTTCAAGGCGTTGAGTACTTTTCCTGAGATTTTTCCATGCTATATTGATGTTTGGTTCTTAACAAGGGAGTGTTGATATTATGGTAGATGTGGGAGGTATTAAACCTCCACGTGTAACCCTGACAAGAATACAATATTCCAGGAAGCAAGAAGAAACCCGAAAGCATTGGATATAACCCTAGAAGACAAGTCGGCTAAAGAAAATAATAATATTGAGTTTTTAGCCTCCAGAAAGAGAAGTTGGCCTAGAAAGTTAAGGAAGAACAATATAAATACAGGATTCCAGAGCTCATTTGGACACACACAACTTACAACTGCAGAAATTTAGTAAGTGCGCAAGTTTGGAGAGTAGCTACAATTGCAACTACTGCAACTAGTATTTTATATTTTAGGTTTGGACTTTATCTTAGTTATGGTTTGGACTTTCTGTTTGGTACGCTACCTCTGGACAGTGGTACGCTACCTTGATTGGCTTTTGGACCTAGGGTTTGCTTTCGAAATTATTCTCTCTGTCAAGGTTAAGGTGCTCGGGGGTGGCTTCGACCTATGGTTGGGTGACAATATTGCTATATTTTCTATGGTTAAACGAGCACACCTATTATTTCTAACAAAGGAGACCACTTATGTGAGGTACAAAAATGTTATGTTTTGCAATATTGGTCTTTACTCGAGATTGAATTCTACGGTAAGACTTATATAATTGCTTGGTTGTCGATGACCACTTCCAAGGATCGATCCACTCATAGTGAATATTCAATCTTGTATGTGTCTTCAATGTTGAACATCTATCTGAAGAATGGTTATGCTTTCCACAATGTTGGCAAGGATGGAGAACAAAACACCGATTCTCCTTATGACCAACTCGATTACAATGTTGGCACTGCACATTATGATGTCGAACTTGAACAGGTGAAGTTGAAACTTCTTGAAGGAATCCAGCACTTTGGAACTTGATTGGTTTGGAATAATCAAGAATATGAAAGGTAACTTCATTGTCATATCCAAGTCCTGTTTTATTCTTGTTGTAGCTGATTTCTTCCCAAGGTCTGATGATGGGCTTGGAAAGAGTATTTTGAACCTGTTGCTTTGACATCTGTGAAAGTTGATTTTTTGCATATTGTTGCATCATTGAAATATTTTCTTCACTAAACTCAAAAGAAAACTCTTGAAATGTAGGTTCAAAAATACCTTCATCTTCATCTGCATATGTAGTTGTCTTACTAATGTGTCCCTTCACTAACTATTGATCAAAAACATCATCATCGTCATCATAGAGAGGATTGTCCTGAACAAAAACTAGTTCATAACACTTCACTGGCTGTAGATTTTTGAGATCTATTAACTCATTATTCAGTACTTGGGATTGATCTTGAAGAATTCTAACTTTATCTTCTGTCACTTGCAAACAAGTTAGCACTGGTTGAAGAGTTTATGTGTTTAGTATTATTGTGTTGTCTCAAGCGGTGATTATTAGAGTGTTCAATAACTCTAATAATTCTCGACTGTGTTTTATGTGTAACCCACACACTTGAATCGTTTGCTTGAAACTTCACACTCGCTTGAACTCGTTTGAATTTGTTTCCAGTAACCCACTCGCTTATACTTTCACGCTCACTTGAAGTTGTTTTCTTGAACTTGCTTCCAGGAAGTTGAGGATGTTGGTTACCACCGAATATGCATCTAAAGTGTGATGTTTACAATGATTTGATTTTAAACTACTCAATCTTGTCAATTTCGACTCAAAATTACAATGAGTCTTGGGTGTTGGTCACAGTCGAGAATGCACCTGAAAATTACAAATTCAACTTCACTAGATTTCACACTTACAAAAAAGAACTATTTGTAAGTTACAAGTAATGTTTGTTCTGAAGATCTTTGTCTATGAATGCGTTGTTGGAGCTTTAGAGTCCAGTTCACCTTTGATGTGTCAATTGCTAATTGATTTTTATTTCGAAGTTGAATGAAGGAAATGAGTTGCACCTTTCATTAATTGCTTGATTGGCATGAATTTGTTCTTGAATATTCTTTGCATCTGCTTGTTGTTGAATGTCGATTTGATCAACAACTTGAATGATGTGTGGTGTTTTTTTTCCAAATGTAATGTGTCAAAAAATAGACACAAATTTTCATATTCAAAGATAAAATAATCCACTATCACAATCATGATCGCACACACACACACACAATGAAAAGTGTTCCAAAATCCCCTTATTCAATTTCAAGCGGATCTAGGACACCATCACCACAAAAAATAAAACTTTTATTAATACAAATGTTACATGAAGCTTTCAACTAAGCTTCCTTTCTCCTCATTCTACAAATATCTCCATAAATTGATTATCATGCAATGTCTACTAGCAATCTTTTACAAATGCCATTATTTCTTCAAAAGTCCTAAATTTCCAAGTTCTAAAGCCCCTTTGATGAATTTTCAAAAATTGAAAGCCCAAATCCTTGAATATAAAACACCTCCCTTTGAAGTGAAAAAACGTCACTTTAATCGCTTATCACTCCAAGCATACAAATAATTTCAATTAAATCTTCTTATCTCTCCAAACAATAAAAAAACATTAAAAAGGTCATACTCTAAAAGTGTCATAAATATGCCTTTAAACTAATTGCCACTTTTAAAAGAGCTTCTTTGTATGTATCTTATATGCACGACTTTATTTGTTTTATTTCCATAGGAATGAAAACAAATGAGTTTAATTCTTTTAAGAAGTTGCCAAGCATGCAAACCTGTGGTGATTTTGATTAAAAGAGCAAGTCGTGGAGATTTAAAGGTGACTACTAATTCTTGGAGGTTGAAGATCACAAACATAAGCATTTGCTTTGGAGAGAAGCTACCTAAATAGGTAGAGATAAATTATGTTGAGAATTAAAAGCTCCATGTGTTGTTTCATGCGTGAAGGCAACAATATTCATGGGTCTAGAATAGGGGGGGAACAAATGGTATGATTCTTAAGCATCTTAGAACTGTAATCAGAATCTAGGAGAAAGTTGCCTAGGTTCAAGATTAAACATGTTTTCTTCCAAGTTGTAGAAAAGCAAAGATAACAATGGTTGGGGTCTATTGCTTCAAGAAAGAAATATGACATACAGACCTCCCCTGACCCCAGCTAACCACACAACACCCCATGCATAATCCTGGACCTTCTTCCCATGCCATTTGTTCCATGCCCTCTACAATTATAGGTAGGATGTTTTTCTCTCTATGTTTGTCGTCCATGGAACCGGTAGATATTCTCATTTCGATTGATTTGTCATCCTCCTAGAGTCTGAATAGAAAAGTTGACTTGTGTGTGCCATCATAGCACTTCTGTTGTATAATTATTATAATTCATAATCTTCGCATTACAATAAAATCCATCCTACAATGGAAAAAAAGCAAACAATGACGAGTTTAGAAGAATCACCTAAATGTGCCTAACAAATAAAGGGACGTTAGCCTCAACATTAAGGGCAACTTTCACGTCTAGCAATTCTCATAATGTTTATGCCATGTATATGCCTTTGATCAATATGGTTCCCTTTATGTCCCATAGAAATAGTCATGGAGTACATTATACAAACATCCACATAGTGACTTGATTCAACCATATAAAACATCTTAAATTACTCCAATTAAAAAGGATGAAAGAATATTGGACCAACGCATTTTTATGTTGGCAGATGTACTTATTTTTAATCCACATGTTACCTTCAATGAATCAATGTACAATGATTTACTCATCCCACGGGAATATTTCCTCCAGCACTCATTCTACATAGGCCAACTTATCCATTGGCCTACTTTTATCCATTGTGGGCATTGATGCATTGGAAAAATTTCCATGTTATTTGAAATAGCATGAAACACATAAGCATCCAAAAACATACCACAAGGGTTGGGTGGCAACATTTTGGCAGTGTCTTGATTTTGATAACTGTATCTGCACATAACAAGGTTCAAAGCTGAAACAGATGGCATTGAACAGGCATAACATGTTCATTTTGTAGATCATTATGTTGCATAAGGAGATACTATAATTAGCATCAATGGATCACATATATGTCTATGTGCTAGATTTTGTGTGGTGTTGTTCAAACTTCAATTTTCTATTGTTAACCACTATCCAGAAGAGCAACAAACCAACACTATAATCATAAAAAAATATTAAATGCATGTTCCCTGTAGTATTTCAAAATGAGCTTTGGTAACATGCAGATAAGGACATCCAAATGCAGAATGTACTGTGGAATGGTCAGTTTATTGTTATCATAGGATTTGGAACTTGTGAAAATCCCTCACAAGATGTTCATCTTGCATAACAATTGTAAGTAGATGCCAATGTCACCTAGGCAAGGATGATCCAACACAAGGGAGGCTTCCCTTGTGACCTCAAGAGATCCAATAGCAATTTGAAGACAAGTCTGTGGCCCCCTATCTTAGTCACATGAAATGATAGTCTAGGTTTGAGGGCAAGGTTGAAACGAGACAAGACAATTGATTGATTGAAGACATGAGAGAGATTTCAACAATTATCAATTAAAGATATGAGAGAGATTTCTAAGTTCTTCATCCCTGTATTTTTGGGCCTTTGTAACTCACTTGTAACTCTACTTTCCTCATGTTGAACCCATGAGTAGAAAACTTTAGTTGGACATATCCCACATAAGGGTTGGTCGACCACTTGTAAGGGTGAGGAATGGCATAGTTTTGAAGATAGGAATAACACATTGTATTCCTCTCCCTTTTGTTGCATTGATGATAGATATCAGTAAAGTCCATTTGGTTGTCTATCTATAAAGGAAATTAGTTGGCAATATTACTCAATCAAAACCTATGTCATTGTTGCATAATGTACATTGTATAGGTTTTTGCTAGGGGACTGTACAAGAGAATCTCTTCTACAATCTTATTAGCCTTAGTGGAAAATGTTCCCAATGAACAACAATCCTCTCAAATTCATTCTCAACTTCTTCTCTTTGCCTCTCCAACTCTACTCTTAATGTTAAATTTTCATCTTGGACTTTCTTTATGGTATCTAGTTGTTGCATCTTGAGAATCTAGGATTTTTCCTATAGTTTGAAATATTTTGTTCATGTTGAAGAAAGGAAAATTGTGTACTTGTGTCCTTTATTCCTCTCCTTGATTCTGGAATTGTTTTCCATTTGATGGCCTCTAAACTTTTTTATTGTAATTGGGATATGAGGTATTGTCTACCAATTCCATTCCTCCTTGTAGGGGAACCATCTTGAGTTTCTTCAAAATTCATTGCAGGGCTATAAGGATGAATATATTTTATATTTCTTGGACGAGCACTAGGTGGATGAGTTGTTAGTTTCCTTGACACCTGAGATCGTGTTCTCACCATCTATTCACTACCTTGATTATTTTTATATATTAACAAGATTCCCTTTTGAAGGGTTAGAGAGCTTGGTTTGGGTGTTCCCATATCTATTAGAGAAGAAACAATATCCTTGTCCAAATCTTATGTACCTATGGAAAATTATTTTCTTACTTCATCTACTTCTATCTTTTTGTGAGTCCCCATTTTATTTTTGTGGATGGTACTTGCCTTATCCATTATCTTATTCTTCTTCCTAGACTCCCTCAAGGGGTCTTCTTCCTGATTTCTAATAGCTTCATCCTGTAAAGCAGTGAAGTCTTCATTATTGACTATCAAGAATCTATCCCATGGCAGTTGGAAAGGATGCTTATTCAAAGCATCACATACAATTTATTTCACTATTACATGGTGGACTTATAGGGATAAAATTTTACCTTGTTATGCCTTTTCACTCATCTCTTTGAGAGCTTGAAGTAGAGAGTATGGGACACTCATATTTTCTTTATGATTTTTATGTAAATAGTGAAGAATTTTGAGGTTTCTAACAGGCTTCCCAACGGGTCTGTCTTTGACATAGTTTAGGCACGGTTATGAGGTGATGAACGGGAATGTTTATCTGATTTTTTAGGACAGCTAACAGAATTGTCTCACTGCTGATATAAATCTACCTTTAGGAATGATATCATGCTCTTGTAATATTGTTGTCATAAGATTTTAATTTATGAAGTTTTTGTTGTCTAGAAATTAATATCATGACAATTATTAAAACATGATATACCATGTGATCTTTTCCACTTTTAATGTTGAAAGCAAACCACATAATTTAACACATGAGTTTTTGGTCAACATGACCCTGGAAAAACCCCCATGGGGAAAACCAATAAGAGAGTAGATTTATTATGGAGATTATAAGCAAAAATTACAGCAAGGAAAATTAACCAACTTAGCAAGGAAAATCAGACATCAAATAATTTACTTTTTCTCTTTTTCTTATCATTCTTGTCATGTTTACTTTTGTGTCTTTGATATCCAATATGTGGAACTATGAATGTTCAATTTTTATATAAAGCTTTACATTTTTGTTTTGCATCACATGTATTTTTCTTATTTCACAAGGGCTTGGATTAGACTAACATTTGTTATTACCTTTTGCAGTGACGATGATTGCCATAGGCTTGTCAAATTTGGTTGCATGATTTTTTGTGATATTGAACAATGTAAGTGCCACATTACCTTGGATTTTTTTTTTCTTTTGAAAGGCCTCTGTGATATCATTAACATACAATTCATTACAATGAAAAAAAAACATTTCCATGTTCATTTTGACCTTTCATTGTTTTAAAAGGCATTCAAGTTTCAGATGTTTCTTGTTTTTTTTATGTGATTAGAATAAACCAATGATTTTCTAAAGATCGCAAAAAGTTTCCATATGTTGATACCTAGTTTCTTGGTTTAAACCTTCTACCTACTAAAGAATAATATACAGATTAATAACCCTTAAGCAAGGAGATTGGTTTATGACCCCAATTTTAAAAACGTTTTAAAATACAACTCTAAGAATCTACTAAAATCCTCCCTTGAGAGGTCACAAAAGAAAATTTTAGTCTAAGTTAGGATTACGGGGGTAGGGATCCAAAAAAACCCCATGTTGTCACTTTTTCACTCAAAACTTAGTGGTTTACTCATTAGGATACTTAAAATACTCCAATGCAAGTGTGCTTATGCCATAAGGGAGGGAGATACTCGTGAAGGGGTGAGTACCGAGGTATGGTTGTTCCATGCGTGCCTTCTTGAGCCACCCATCTCTTGCGAGGTTACCTGATCCATGACCGATTTCATAAGTCGAGAGTCCCCTGTTGCACATGAACGAGGTAACCTAGAGGCCAAAATCTAGGATTTTCTACACAGGTGGCGATTGTGGGCTGCAATTGCACCTTGATTAGATTTTGAATGGTAATGGGGAAATATTGCTAGTCCTTTCAAAATATGCACCCTCTACCCCTCATTATAACTGATGTTTTGTACCTTCACTAGCCTCTCTTCTGATGGGTTCATGCCCCATTATTGAGAGATATTGGAAGGTCCAGTGACTGTGAGAGGAAGGATGCTAAGTCTTTAGGACACGTGATTTTACTTTTATTCCCCCACATGGAAAATATCCCAACTTACTTAAACGTTTTGCTTCAATATGATAAATGGGGACAACCTATGTACCCAATAGCCCATTCCCTGTGTAATATACCCATAATTAAAAATACAAAATATTGTTGCAATAGTTATTGTGGCATTGTAATGACTATATAAAAGCAATATGAAATATACTACTTTTTAACCAGTATGTAAGAAAATATCCCCACAAGTTTTTGAGCAAATGGACTTGGCTTTGCATGCACAATAATTTTGTAGATTTACTCTTAGTCTGGATATCACTACTTTGTTGAATGTAATGAAAGTTGTATGGGTTGGACCACAATGGAATTGGATAATACAAATAACCTTTATTTTTTTATATTCTTTGCAAAGTTCATCTTCAAATCCCAAGAATTCTTAGTTCACATCCTTCAAAAGAGTTAATTCTCTTATACTAGATATGATCTATTTTACTTCAACAATTTATTTAAAACCCGGAAATTATAGAAATCAACACTCCCTCCTAGAAAAAAAGGGATTCTCCACCACCCCTAGCTTTTCCTTGAAGAAAACAAATTCCCCTTTCACTAGAGGCTTGGTGAGAATGTATGTTAAATGCTCCCCTGTGGATATGTATTTTAATCTCACAATACCTCTCTCGACCATGTCTATGATGAAGTGGTATATGATCTCTATATGCTTGGACCTATCATGAAACATTGCATTTTCTGAAAGCTTGACACAACTTTTGTTATCACAATGGACCACCGTAGGCCCCATATCAAGACCAAATAACCATGTGAGCATCTTGCAAAGCCAAGTAACCTCACAACTCGCCAAACTTATTACCATGTGCTTGGCCTCTGTTGAGGTGAGTGCAACTAAGTGTTTTTTCCTGCTAAACCATGAGATCATTGTTGACCCCAAGCTGAAACAACATCCAAAAGTATTCTTCTTGTACATTGCACTCCATGCCTAGTCCGAATCTGTGTACCCTTGAAAATTCACTATGCGAACTCTGAGATATCTCAATCCAAATTTCATTGTACCATGAAGATACATCAACACATGCTTTGCTACCACCCAATGAACCCTCCTTGACTCCACCATGAATTGGTTGAGTGTATTCACTACAAAGAAAATAGTTGGCCTGGTGTTGACTAGATACATCAAGGACCCAATCAACTACATGTACAAAGTGGGATCCACCAACTCATCCTCAGAAACATTAAGCGTCCTTAAGTTAATGATCATAGGTGTAGACCTCGGCCTACAATCCTCCATCCTGAATTTCTTCAAGATCTCAACTGCATACTTGCCCTGCCCAAGCACTTAACTTTGCTTACGACATGCAAAGCAATTAAATTTTCTCATGTCAATCTTCCTTTGTGAAGATGCTCCTCCACTCTGGTTCTGCTTAGCTTTACCCTTGCCCTTCTTTGCTTTCCCAACTAGAACAAGATTCTCCTCATCTACACTTTTGCACTATCCACCAATTATAGATTCCTCCCAAATCTCCTTTTGGGTAAAATCATCCCACAATCTAGCCCAATCAGGAAGCTTGTCTCTGGAAAGGATACCTATCACAAATGTAGCCCACTGCTTGGTAAAACCCTTCAGTTCTAATTTTACAAGTTCCATCTCATACACAACTTCCCCAATAGTTGAAAGTTCATCACGAACCTGTTGAATCCTTGTGAAGTATGAGACTACAATTTCATATTTGTTCATATTAATACTACTTAGCTATATAAATAAATAAAAAGGAACTTAGCCTTGAATGGCATGTCATTTGATCCATTTACTCATCCCAATTGAAACATTTTCTAGGATTTGTTTATACAGTTCTGTAAAAGAAATGGATTCTTACATTTTTCATTCACAATCTAATTTGTCTTGCAGCAGTCCATGTATGGTAGAAACAATAATAACACACACACAAAAAAAAAACCCACTACCAATCCACATTGAGACCTTCTTGCAATTTTTGTAAACAAAAAGTGTAGGTAATTTGCAGAGTCTAGTATTTCAAGTATTTAGGTTGAAATTTTCTTCTTAATCCCATAAATTTATAAGTAGTTATAAATTTGTTACATCTTCATGTCATTTTAAATTTACGTTATCTTAATAGTTGGTATACTTATTGTTCTTAATTTACTAAGGTACGTATGGATGGAAATGCAGATGTCTTTGGAATATGAAATTGTAGCCAGTGGAGGGAATTACATCATTGGCATAGTTAGGGGTCAGAAAGATTCTACATTTTCTAAAATTTATCATGAAATTGTGGATGATGGAGTCATTGGATATCCTTTTGAGTTTTTTGGTAGTAAAGGGAACTCGTTAAATCCAAATCAAGAGGGAAAATGGAGTGGAAACTGTTGGACACACCTACCACACTTAGATGGGGGGGTGAATGAGTGTGGGGATCTTTTTCCCAAAACTTCTCTCTTACACAAAAACTCCTTAGTTAACATTCAACATTTGCTCATTACTCATTGTTGTCATTTATAATCAGTTATATGTGAATACATATCAGCAACATATATCAGCAACGTATCATCAACAAATCATCTCCACAAGGAACACAAAGAACACAAGATGTATGTACAATTTTTCTTTTTATTATGGACTTCAATCCGGGGGTTTTTCAGCAACAAATGAATAGAGTA
>SNQJ01S0006156.1:48576-68988 GCA_010110895.2 Picea sitchensis | reverse complement strand
GATCCATCTTCATCATGTATCAATGACAACTCATTGATCCATCTTCATCATATCAATGACAACTCATTGATCCATCTTCATCTATGCATTCTCATCAAGTAAAATACATATTATATTACATCAATCATCAATCAATAAATCCTTTGACATCAATCAATCAAACCATTGGCATCAATGACAACATGATCCAATAGAAACAACAACTATAGTTGTCAAGAAGAAACTATACATGTTGGAAATTGAAACATTTGGATCAGGTGTAGTGGAAAAAACTCCAAATATTGGAAACATTGGTTAGCATGTGGAGGAACCTATGCATAAACAACCAAGATTTGAAAGTGTATCGGGGTCTGTACAACAAGGCATATATGTTGATCTTGTTGTATTGGCATCTTGGCAAAACAAAGTGAATAGTTTAATGGAACAATTTTTGGGGGAGAAGCTTAGTATCCAAGTATCTTCAGAAAAGAGAAGACCTCAAATAAAGATCTTGTGTGAAAATTTTGGTGTTGCTTATGGGATAGGGGAAATATCACTGGCATCTTGAATGTTTTTCAACTTCAAAAATTCTCATATCAGATCGGCAACTCATCAACGTAACATTTTAGCATTGGGAAATAGTCAAATTCCTTGATGTAATGATGAAGCAACACAAACAACAATGGTTGGAGATCGATTTGAGATTGATCAAGCAATCAAACTTATAAATGATTTCAACAAGACACGGGATCGTGATTTTTTCAAGGTGATGGAAGAAACACTTGCAGAATACGAGGACAAGAGAAGAGTAGAAGTGGAATGTACACGATGCAGTAAATGGTTTTGTTTAGTGCCAGCTAGTGGTAATATTGTCAGTTCTTTGAATGAGAACATGAAATCAAAGAAGCATATTACTTCTACATATGAGGTTTTGCATAATACAAGTAGGTCGAGGATTGGCACAACCGGAAGACCCAAGAATCCTACCATTGAGAAGTCCCAGCAAAGTTTGACTAGGTTCTTGGTTCCATCATCATCATCACTATTATATATGGGTTCTACAAATCCAGGTGTTTTTGCTTCAGGTGTGTTAATTATGCAAGTTTTAATTTAATTCCTTTTTGAATTTGATTGTGAACATTATTTTATTTGTTATCTTTTTTTAAACTAGTTCATTTTTTAATGTATTTTTCATATTATTGTAGGTCATTTATCTCCCTTAAAATTACAATGTTGGGGGTATTGGGATCCCTATATTGATAGAAATGGGGAGAGATTGGATATAAATGTCTTAATGGATGATCAACAGGGTGGGAAATTATGGGCCATAGAGAAGCATACCAAGAGGGCATTATGTTATTATGGTATTGAAAGTCATATTGATGTCACGTATAGACATATTCATTGCCAGAGGGATTATGAAACATGGATCCCTTTTAGTTCATTTACATGCAATTTTTGTAAGTTGATTCCTAAATGTAATGGCTTTAGGATGCTCTTATATCGTGAATCAAGGAGCAACATTAAAAGACATGGGAGATATACAAGGAAAGGGGGAATATTGGACCATTTGAGTCAAACTGAACTCAAAATTGTTGCACGAGCTGCAAATGCTAGCCATAGATCAACAATGCGAGCTCTTTGGTGGGAGAGGACAAAGGTTGCTACATTGTCTATTAGAATGAGGTCCTTGAAGGAAAAATTGTTTGAATCTACAAAAAGAAAGGATGTCTTTAGGTTTTGCAAGGATGTGTGTGAGGCTCATAAGGAAGTAAAATTACAAGGTAAAAATGCAGTATGGGAATTTTTCCAAGATATTTTTCACAACCTGATGCATCCAAAAGTAGGAAGAAGGTATATTACATCCACTAAATCTATCTATGAGATGATTAAGTTGTGGTGAGGTCCTAGATTACATATCTTTATTAGTTTGAATCCGGATGGCCCTTCAATATCTACAACTTTAAGGAAAGTTAGAAAATCATTGGCATGTATCCCACAGGAGTACAATTACATATTTTAGGAAGTTGGAAAATTTTATGCTTCTTATAAATCTAAACATGGCATAGAGGGACCAATTCCTGTATTTCTTGCTGAAGATGAAACTGTCGTGAAAAATTATGTCAAATGGGTAGCAAAAAGTGATACATTGGTGGGCCTTTGTCGTAAGAAAGAAGAACATAAGTACCAATCACATTTCTTGGTGACAATTAGTGAGGGCGTTCCGGTATATGATAGTATTACAGACACTTTTAAGAATTGTGTGATTCTCCATTATGCATGTGTTATTATTGTAAACCCTTTACATGAAAAGCTTCCATGTTTGGTTTTGGTTGTTCATCCAACGTGCAATAGGTTCAATGCAAAATTTTGTTCATCAACAATGGGAAAAAATAGAAGACCTATGGAAGAAACATGTTGAATTTTTTTTTGGACCTATTATTGGTCATTCCTCAGATGGAGATAGTAGAAGAAGACAACTTATGTTGAAGGACTATTCTTCAACTATAGGCATCAGATATCAAATTCCTTGGGAAGGAAGGAGGTTAACTAGGTTGTATGATGGTTTCAAAGTAACAAGACTTCATGACCAGGATTACATCCACAACGGAAAAAAGTTAGTGAATCCTTTGTTTAGTGGTAGACGAGATTTGATTATTGGATAAGAGGTGGTTAATTTTAACCATGTCAAAATGGTTTATAACACTTTTAAAGTGGATGATCACGGGCTTGAAATTGAATATATAGAGAGGATGGATCGAAAAAATTTGGGTTCAACACAACGCATTGCTTCAAGGAACATTCAGAGATGTTTGAAATATATGAGAGGTACATGTGGTCTGAAAAAGAGGACATTAAGTACAGAGACGTATCTAATAATTGTTGTTGACTATATTGAATTTGTTTTGTCTTGTAGCTTGATTCTTTGGGAAAGAGTACGAAATGCTTCAAGAGTTCATCATTTTTTTACGTTATGGTTATGTTGGGTACGAAAACAATCTCAAACTAGTGCCATCATAAATTTAGTCAACATAGAGACATATCAAGATGTGCTAATTTCTTGCCACTTTGTAGTTTTGTTGATGAGATTGTTTAGGGATCATTTCTCCAACTTGCCATGTGTATTACACCTGATTGGGTGAGATGTATGTGATAAATTCTTTAGCAAAGTTGGTGGGATGGTTGGAGTAGAGAGGGCATGTGATTTCATTGACTTACTTCATTCCATTGAAACCCTTAATAGAGTTGTTGAAGAAGAATTGAATCCCCAAGGGATTCATTTTTTTAAATATCATAAGAAACAAATGAGCATCTAGAATACATTGCACCAACAAGTGAGCTAGGACATTGTTGTTTTGTCACAATATGATCCAATATCTACATATGAAAAAATTATATAAGCCCTCAAGATAGGATTGGAGGATGCACATGGCATTTTATCAAATCTTGGCATGCAACCAAAGGGAGACATGTAAATTTCTTGGTGGTTTAAAGCATGGACAGAGGATCAAAATTTTCCAACACTTCAATTTGTGGATGAAGTAGTTGATGATTCCCCACCAGGTTATTCCAACTCTATATTCCAACATTTGCCCTCAATGGTACTCGATGATAGTAAATTGCAAACAATGGAAAGTGAGTGGAGACATGAGTTGGATGAAATTTTAGATTCCATTGATGGGAATATAAACATAAATATCAAACCAGTCGTGGAGCTTAATGGTAAGGATATGTATGAATCTTGTTTGGTTAGTCAGTTGAATGGAAACCCGACATTATCCAAAGATAGGTTGACTAAAGTGAGAAATGGGGTCTACTTTAGACGAGATGAGAGGGCTCCAAAAAAGGGTGTTTCAATTGGTTTTGGAATTGGCTCGGATTGTGTAGTGTTGTTTGAGAGAGAGTATATACCTGTCGTTGAACGTGCTACAAGAAAAGGTGTTTCACAAAGTACAAAACATGGTGTTTCTTCTGGGATTTAGTACATTGGAAGAGTTCAAAGAATAAGAAAGAAGGATGGTAACATGGTATTTGATTACCATAATGACATTGATCTTTTGGATAGGCCAGAAGGAGTTGAGCTTCAACTTTGTTGGTACAATTGAACAAAAGGGCAACACATGTACAAGTATGATTTGACAGATCATAATTTCATACAACTTGAAGTTGTTATAGCAGTCGCCAACTTAGCATACAATAACAGGAATGACACATACAAATTAGAAGAAAATGATTACAAACTTTTTGAAGATTTTGTCAAAAATCTAAACAGGGTATTGTTTTCAAACTGTTTTCAAAACATTATACTTTATTTGTTCCTTTTTTTATTATTGGATGTAGTCTTGTTGATTTGTTTGTAGAAGTTTGATATTCACTCATACGTTTTGGCCTCAGGTTCAGTGAATGTGTCGAATGGTGAATGGTTGGGATAAGTCAACATGCAATTATTGGGCTTCAGATATTTCTTATTGCTTTCTTGCAAAGTTAGTTTTGAGGATTCTTGAAATTTCTGCAATAGCTTCAAAATGGGCACTTGTACCCTTGGAATATAAAACTATAAGGACTTTTAATTTTTTTGGATATTATAGTCATGATTTGTGATGGAGTGGAAACAAGGCATCATCCTTGTTGAAACTTTTAAAAGGATGAAATAAGTTTTTTCATATCAAATTTTGGTGGCCATGCCCATAATGTATTTATTTTCAAGTATACATTTGTCAGGTGTTTCGAGTATATAGAGTATATTGTGGAATATACTTTGACAATGCCAACATTCAAGATTCTAAGTACGTCAATTATATTGTTACAAATTTGGGATTGTTGCTTTATTAATAGCTTGTATGTCATTCCTTTATGAAGGTAAGGTGTATGTTGTGTAATGAGCTTCCTTTTGAGGTTGCTTTCCTATTTCCAGATTCCACCTTCACTACATATCTTATTAATGACAAGTTATATGGACAAGTATTCAAAGTATACAATACCTTTGTACCTCGCACTGCTAGATGAACATTCAAATATGAAGTAGCCCACGTAGTAGGGTAGTTGGTCAATATGAGGTTTAACTCCCATCTGGTCACTGGTGTGTAAGTTTATAATGGTGTTTTTGGATGGTGATGTATTCCATCTGTTATCATGTTTTATACTATTAATCTCACTCTTGTAGGTTTGGCTAATTGTACATTAATAAAGGAGTTATGCCTAGTTGGTAACAAAATAAGTGATGTTGAAAGTATTCATCAATTATTGAAGCTGGTGTTTTTAGACTTGAGCTTCAACAAAGTAATCACAATGAAAGTGCTATTGTGCATGCCAATTTGGCATGCACAGCAGGAGGTACATGTACCCATGCTACATAGGGTCGTATCTCTGTGTTTTCGATTATGCCCACTTGTTTTGGGATTTAGTGAGAACGCCTTGGAAAAAAATGACTTATATCTCCCACTTGTTGATCCCCTTCCCTTAGATCCACCCTCATTGTTCATTTTTAGATCCCACTTTCATGGTAGTGACCTTCGATTGTACCATCTGTATTCGATTGTACCATCCTTATTTCTTGTATGCACTGCCAAACATCAACTAAATTTTKTTGTGTTGTCATCCTTCCACGGTACTCCAACCTAAGTAGCTACTAAGTGAAGGCACCCCAAATGGGATATAATGGCTAGGAAATCTCTTTCATGTTTTTTTTTACTTTAAGGGAATGTTTCCCCTGGCCCAGTTTAGTCTCCTTAATAATACCTCTAAGATCAAAACACTGCATACCCTCATTATGTTTGTTAATGTCTATAAATAGGCAAAGGGATACATGAAATYGCTAATCCAAAGTCCATGGTTGGCTCTAAACAAGAGGTCGATAATCACATACTCAATCAACGAAGCTTATCAAAAAAACATACTCAGTCGATGAAGCTTATCCAAAAAATATATATATATAATATTTTCCACAAAGGGGTAGTTGAGGTAGGTGTCCTCAATCAAGTGACTAGTAATTCTAACTAAGCTATCATATTTTAAGACTAAAGCACCCTTAATCTACACCTAGCCCATCTAACAAAAAACYTGGTGTTCAGACTTAGTTTCTTCACTACTGAGCATGATAATGGTATTCTTCTAAGGTAGAAACAATACATATTATAAGTTGCCATAAAAAATCTATCCTATTTGAAGACTAAAGCACCTGTAATCTATGCCTATCCCATCTAACACAAAATTGGTTGTTCAAACTTAGTTTATTCATTGTTGAGCTTGATATTGACATTTCTTCTAGGCTATAAATAATACATATTCTACGCTGCCATAAGAGTGTCTCATTGAATTGTTTTTCCCCAAAGCAATTGTACTGACAGATATTAACTATTTGAAATTTTGGCACAAAGAACAAGGGAAACAATTATTTAGATAAAAGTATGTTGATATGCTCATTTTTATTGTCATGGCTGTAAACCAAAAAAGTAGTATAACCCTGAAACTTGGACCAAGAAATATTTTTGAGTTGATTACTTCCATTATTGAAAGTGCATCTTGTCTTATACAGAATTCAACTAGAGAAGTAGTCACCAATGCAGTGGAACAAGTGGAAAATCCATTGCAATTTGTTTCCCAAGCAGACATTGCTAATATAATGGAAGGGAATCAACGACCCTCACTTGAACTTGTATAATCTCTCTTCAACATAATGTTTATCATAATGTTGCATGTTAGTCGAACTATACAAACAATTTCCTAGTAAATATCCTCAACTAATATGGAAATTTATTTCAATGCATGTATACTGAAAGTTAAAACTTAAAACCACTAGTATTTTTGTCATTTTTTTTTAACATGGTTACAAGAAACAATGCCCTAGGTTGAAATGTTATGTTGGCATTGGAGATTCATCATGGATTACTCTTGGCATCTCTGCAAACAATTGATATTGATTTACAGGATAGTCAGTCTTCCTGATTGTTTTTTAATGTACCCTTTTCTCAAGATCAATTGGTGCTTTGTGATTGATGCATGCCTTCTTTGGACACCATTGTATTTGTCTATTGGATGATATTTTTGGAAACTCAATTAATCCTTTTATGTATTTAATATTATCTGCTTCAGTTGCTAGAGATCAAACATTGAATCTAACTTCCACATTACAACCTAATATATGCTAAAACTTAAAAGGGACTTTGCAATACTTTTCCAAGATTTTCTAGCTCAACATATAATCTGGATGTGAGAATCCTAACTGAGCAATAGCCATACTATTTGCTACAAAAACATAAAAAAAACATGCCTTTTGTATACAACAACTTCCTCAAAGTACTTGAGGTGCATTCTTCTATAGTCCTCCAAATGTAATTCAAATTGTTTACATCGATAGCCCTTACCTATGTTCAACATGAATCACCACTTGCATTCATGTTCATACTTCAAAAGTGAAACCCATGTACTCTTAGACAAAAGGAATATTAATATAGAGCCACTTAGTGCAGGTAGTATAATCAAATGTGTGAGGACATGCTTGCAAGTTATAAAGAGATGATTCCTTTGTTCTCTCCATTACAGTCCATGGAATTGAAAACCTGAAATTCTTCAAACAGATTATTTTATTCGATGCCCTAGGCTTTGTTAAGAGTCCTAAATCTAGCTGGTTAAGATGGGCATGAAAGTGTTTTTTGCTTATCCCACTTTTTCCTAGTCAAGGAGTCGTAATAGACCAGATCTTTATCATTTCTGTTTCTCGAAGTTATAGGGCTTTGAATTACACCGGTACCACATATTTGGTATATAAGAAAGATTGATTGGGTCCAAATTTCAAAAGACTTGTTTCTATCCATGTTGTCTACTTTGGTAATTTCACGGTGATTAACAATGATGGAGATAGTTCATTTTACATCCCTACATATACATCTTGTGCAGAGTAGTGGCCCTCCTTCATTCTCCCTTTGCATAATGATATACCCATATTTATTTATTTTTAGGGTTTACCCCTTTCTACTTGATACTTTTATCTTGATTTTCATTTGTATTGATTTTGTCACTTGGGAGTTGTCATGGCCTGTTGTGCATGCCAAGTTGGCATGCACAACAGGCCAAGGGTTGTTGTGCATGCCAAATTGGCATGCACATCAGTCCAAATTAACCACAATGAAAGGGATGTTGTGCATGCCAAATTGGCACGCACAACAACCCTTTCATTGTGGTTACTTTGTTGAAGCTCAAGTCTAAAAGTGCCAGCTTACTTTGTGACATGTATGCTATAAAATAATTAGAGCTCATTTACTATGTATATTTTGTTGAGTGTGAGATAATTGGCTATAACTATATGAAATAGGTAAAATGTTTGCATTTAGGTGCATATCAAACCTGGATTATTCATTTGTTCAGAACTACAATGAATCTTTCTTTATGACACGTAGGCTATAAAATAATTAGAGCTCATTTACTAAGTAGATTTTGTTGGGTGTGAGATAATTGGCTATAGATATATGAAATAGGTAAAATGTTTGCATTTTGGTGCATATCAAACCCGGATTTAGATGGATTGGTGCTAGTGATTAGGTTGTTGGGTGTGAGATGCTATAGATTTATGAAATAATTAGTGTGTTTTCATTTAATTATCATTGGAAATATAAGGAACATGGAAATGGGTTCTCCCTTCACATTACTATTCATGTGTCGGTACATTATTGAAGAGAAATGTCATCATTGCAAATATAAGCAATAGGGAAATGGATTTTACCTTCACTATATTATTCATGTGCTTGGCACATAATAAATAAGGAATTCCAATTGTATCTTTCATTGGGATGTTCCATATATGTCATGGATTTATTTTTTTGTTTGTATCATACTCCCATATTAGTGATAATGAATACTTTTATGACACTGTAAGATTCTAAAACAAAACATGGAATTGGAAAATGAATAATCAATTCATATTCTTCCTTATGATAATCTTGTTAAAAAGGGAAAATTTATTGTGAAATGACGACACACAGAGAGGAAATATATACACTAAACTTTGCAACATTAGTTTTATTACACACAATCAACATACATTTACAAATATGGAATAGCCTTTTGGGCAAGCTCAAGTGGTTGAGTGCTTTGAGCTTCATAAAAGAGGTCTTAGGTTCGATCCTTGAGGATCATTTCCTTTGTTGCATGCCTCACTCGATGTCATTAGTGGGTCAGGCGTTATAATCAATGTCAATGGGTTGACACTAGGTATCATCCATGAAATGCAGGGAAGTTCTTGGGGGTTTCCTAGTGATATTTTCCCTAGAAGAAAGTATAAATGTGCACCATGACTTTATTTACAAAACATTGGCATGCATAGCAGCCCTTGGGTTGTTATCACATTGTTGTACATTACAAATCGACATGCACATTAGGCCAATGGTTGTTGTTCATGATAATTTGGCATGCACAACAGACCATGGTCTGCTATGCATGCCAAACCATGCCAATTCGGCATGCACAACAAACCATGGTCTGCTATGCATGCCAAACCATGCCAAATTGGCATGCAACCCTTGAGTTTCTATCCATGTTGTCTACTTTGGTAATTTCATAGTGATCGATGATGATGGGCTACTATATTTGCCAATTTGGAAAACACGGAGTTGGGTTGTTGTGTGTACCAAATTGACATACATGGCAGGAAAACAAAGCAACCCATGGGCTATTGTGTTTTCCAATTTAGCAAACACAGATCTGGCATACACAACAAGCCATGGGTTGTCGTGTATTCGAAATTGCAATACACAACATGCCATAGGGGTTGTTGTGTGTGCCAATTTTGCATACACAGCGTCCCATGGGATGTTATGTATGCAAAATTGGCATACACAACAACTCTTTGTTTTCCAATTTGGCGTACACAACAGCCCATGGGATACTGCATTTGCCAATTTGGAAAACACAACAGCCCATGGCCTCCTGTGTATGTCATGGGTCAATATGAAATTTCTATTCTTATTTTGGTTTCTTTTCATTTTTTTGTACTAATCTAACTTTTTAGACACGTGTATGAAACACCCTAAAGGAGTCTTCTAGGCACCACATCCAACCCAGGTTTACAGATAGAGATTCACTACACCCTCTAGCATCATTGTTACTTTGAGCATGCCACATTGGGATCAATTATTACAACAAACACACATGTTTACTATTATGTTTTGAGTAATTATAATGGTCCTTTAGATCCAATATGTTTGTTTGTACTTCTTTTTCTTCTTCTTCTTCTTCTTCTTCTTCTTCTTCTTTTTTTATAACTTGCAATCCATTTTCACACTCAATGTTATTCTTAGATTACCATGATTTTTGTAGTATAAGATAGGATTCCCATAAATACCACCA
Organism: Picea sitchensis; assembly: GCA_010110895.2. NCBI lineage: Eukaryota > Viridiplantae > Streptophyta > Pinopsida > Pinales > Pinaceae > Picea > Picea sitchensis. The sequence continues at coordinate 58,668 of SNQJ01S0006156.1, read as the reverse complement.
CATGACCGACCGACTGATGGAAGTTTCCACTTCTGCAAAAACAAAAATGAATTTACTTACATATTTTCTAAATTTAATCTAAATCAATATTTTATTTTTTGAACATGTCATATTTCTTGTATCAGTATTAATTTTAGAGATAGATTGGTTTGGGTGTCTCTGAAAATTATATATAACTTGCTACTTTTCTTTTTTTTTCTTTTTAAAACTGTATCAGATGAAGCATTGTCCAAAATCATTGTTGTTGTTAAATATGTTGGTTTATTAGGCATAGGATTTTATGTCCTTTGGTGGTTGTATTGGTGTGTCAACAACCTAACTTTATACATGTAATTGTAGTAAGAATAAGTTGTAGTTGGATGAGTAGATTATATTTCTGTGCAATAAGGTTTACATATGTGCTTCGAATGATGAGATAGTTTTGAACCTTTTCATCATTGACTAGATAGATTTTTTGAATTCTTAATTGCATAAATATTTTGATATTGTATTGTTTTGAACCGAATTGGATCTTGGAAAATATTTGTAAATGTTGTAAATACACATGTTTTCTTTATTTCATTTTATTTTGTCTTGTGGCACAATGGGAAGGTGAAATGAACAATTGTGACTATTGGCCTTCTAAGAGCATCCCATTAAAATTAATGAGAGCAACAATGAAGAGGGGAGGAAGCAAGGAAGGAAGATGCAAGGAGAAAGAGGGAAGGAAAACAACAAAAATGGGAGCTCGAAGAGGTTAGCCTTCTTGAAGTTGAGTGGATGAAGGATTTAATGTGCATGTTCGCTCTGAACAAGGGTGTCTCTAAGCATTAGCCTATGCACTTTTCTATTGTCAATGAGTAACAATACACAGAGACTGTGTATAGCTCACCCCATTGTAGTTTTCTCCTTAGCATGATAAAAGTATCGTTTAAATGTTGAATCTATGAGTTATTGCAATCTATGCTTTGGGAATTTGGGTTTGAGATATGACAATGTATGCATACTCTGTTTTTTTTAGCCCATAGCACTCGTCCAAATCATTCTCCCATTTCCTAGGCGAATTTAAACTTGTCTGCACGAATTTAAGCATACATGGGCGAATTTATACTTACCTAAGTGAATTTACAGACCCCCAAGTGTTTTATTTACTACCTGGGTGAACTTATACTTACTTGGGAAAATTCAGATACCCATGGGCATTTTTCTTCATTGTTGAACATCTAAATTCGTCCCCTGTATTTTTAATATACCGTGGGGAATCAAAATCACCCCTAGATGTTTTTTGGTTGATGAGGGTCACCAAATCACCCTACAAACTTTTTCCTTTGTTGTTGAAGATCAAATTTGCCTCTAGATATTTTTTTTCAATTGTTGTTCGACCCATTCTGATTGGGTTCCTCTTGAAGTCGATTTGCCTTCATTTGGTAGACCCAACCATCAAATAATTTGATCGAGCTTTCCTTTGGTCGACCCAACCATCAAAGCATTTAACCGAGCTTTCTTTGGTCGAATTGACCATCAAATAATTCGACTGAGATTTCCTTTGGTCAAACTGACCATCAAAGCATTTGACCAGGCTTTCCTCTGGTCGACCCGACCATCAAAGAATTCGACAGGGCTTTCCTTTGGTCGACCTGACCATCAAATAATTCAACCAGGATTTCATTTGGTCGACCCAACCATCAAATAATTCAATTGCTCTTTCATTTGGTCGACCCGCCCATCAAAGCATTTGACTGGGATTTCATTTGGTCGACCCGACCATCAAAGAATTCAACCAGGGTTCCATTCAGTGGACCCAACCATAGAAGCATTCGACTTGTCATCCATAAGGCCGACTTGACTAGTGGGTGGTCAATTGGTTTATTACTTGGTCTACTTGAATGATTGGCATATTGCAAGGATTATAACCAAACGAAGAAGATCAAGATAGAAATAAAGTTTTATTCTGCAATAGAATTTGTGTCGGTGAGATAAACATGCCATAGGCCTACCGTTTACGAATTAGATGGTATCATAGCAGGTTCTGAAGGATTGAAGAACACTTGCATGGTAAACACCCACAGCCAGTACCAAAACAGTGGACAAGCATTGCTACCAAGCCTACAGAGAAGTAGAGAACCATCAATGGCAAGGAATCATCATGGTGAAGATGATAGGGAAGACCCATAGATCAAATTGGCTTGGCTGGAGAAAAGCATTGCTACATTGACATAGTTAGTGACACAATTGCTTGTAATGAAGGGTAAGGAAGCACACTCAGCAGAGACTGAGCATGAAGAACACAATTCTGGTCCAAAAAGTTCTAAAGGAGAGACGCTTGGAAACTCAGGTAATGACAACAAAATTTCTTCATCTTCCAGTGTTCCTTTCAAAGTTGAAGCAAAGATATAAATACCCATGTTTAATGAACAAACTAATGTTGAAGCCTTGGATAGTTGGTTGAAACAATTGTAAGTTTACTTTGGTCTTTATCAAGTCCAAGAAACACAACAGATCTCCTTTGCATGTTTGAAGATGACGAAGCATTCTCTGTTGTGGTGGGAGAGTTATGTGAATGCACTGAGGATAGGAAAGAATCCCATGGTGATGAAATGGGAGGAATTCAAGGCATTACTCAACTAACAATTCTATCCCATAGGCTACGAATAGGAACAACTCATGAAGTGGAAGTACCTTCGACAAGAACATGGACAAGAAGTGCAAGAGTACACTTTTGAGTTCCGAAGGTAGTCCACCAAGTTGGGTATCTCTTTGGAAGATTATGGGGTGGTGATGAAGTACCTTGGAGGACATTTTATCCATATCTTAAGACAAATTCAACTTCATGGTGTGAAAATCATATATGAGGCGAGCAAGAAGGCTCTCTACATTGAGTTGGACTCCAGGAAAAGATAGTTGCACATGGGCCAAGAAGAAACCAACAAGAAAAGAGACAAGAAGATAATAGCCACCACCGAAAAAAGGAGGGATACTAATAGCCACTACAAACATTGCGATGCAGATGGACACATGGAAGAGAAGTGTTGGAGACTTCATCCAGAATTGCATCCAAAGTGGATAACTTCCAAGAAGAAAACAAAGGAAGTTGTTGAGATAAAATAAGAAGCAGTAGTGAGTACCTCTGATATGAATGAAGCCGTAGTTTGCACCACATTGTAGCAGTCGAAGGTGAGTGGAGATAAACATGAGTTATTCAAGATCAAAGTTCAAGTGAAGAACAAGAAGGTAAATTCCTTGTTCGATAGTGGTTCTCAATGTAATCTAGTTTCTGAAACATCAATTGATGAGCTTGGTCTAGAAACCTATGATCTAGTGCAGCCAAGTTCACTAGTATGGCTTCAAGGGAAAACTTTTATGAGAATCACTCAAAGATGTAAAATCAAGTTTTACATTAGTGTCAGCTATGTTAATGAGGTAGAATGTGAAGTTGCACCATTAGACGCTTGTAGAGTGATGTTGGGTAGCCCTTACTTGTGGCATAGGGATGTTACATTCTACAGAAGAGAAAACAATCATCACCTAGTCAAGGGTGGCAAGGCATACCTCATCAAAGCACATCAAGAGAGAGAGAGAGAGAGAGTACAACTCCTCTAGTTGTGAAACAAGGGAAAACAAACAGGAAACAAGCCACCTTCGTCAGCAATGGAATGGTGGATATGTGGAGTCAAATAAAGGCCTTATGCTTCTATCTCCTTAATGGTCCAGCTTTTGGGGACCAAAAGCATTCAAATAGAGAGGTGTGATCTGAATTGGATCTTGGAAAATATTTGTAAATGTTGTAAATACATGTTTTCTTTATTTCATTTTATTTTGTCTTATGGCACAATGGGAAGTTGAAACGAACAGCTGTGATTGTTGGCCTTCCAAGAGAATCCCATTAAAAGTAATGAGAGCAACAATGAAGAGGGGAGGAAAGAAGGGAGATGCAAGGAGAAAGAGGGAAGGACAACAACAAAAATGGGAGCTCGAAGAGGGTAGCATGCTCAAAGTTGAGTGGACGAAGGAGTTAATGTGCTTGTTCTCTCTAAACAAGGGTGTCTCTGAGCCTTGACCTCTACAATTTTGTATTTCTGGTGAGTAACAATACACATAGACTGTGTATAGCTCACCCGAATGTAGTTTTCTCCTCAGCATAATAAAAGTCCCATTTAAATGTTGAATCTATGAGTTATTCCAATCTATGCTTTGGGAATTTGGTTTTGAGTTACGACAATGTATGCCTACTTTTTTTTATCATGTAGAACTCGTCCAAAGTGTTCTCCCATTTCCTAGGCGAATTTAAACATACATGGGTGAATTTATACTTACCTGGGTGAATTTATGGACCTCTAGGTGTTTTATTTATTGCCTAGGTGAACTTATACTTACCTGGGAAAATTCAGAGACCCATGGGAATTTTTCTTCATTGTTGAACACCTAAATGTGTCCCTTGTATTTTTTATCTGTTGTGGGGAACCAAAATCACCCCTAGATGTTTTTTAGTTGTGGAGGGTCACCAAATCACCCTACAAACTTTTTCCTTTGCTGTTGAAGATCAAATCCACCTATAGATATATTTTTTTCAACTATTGGTCGACCCACTCCAACTAGGTTACTCCTGAAGTCGGTTTGCCTTCATTTGGTCGATCCTACCATCAAAGAATTCAACCGAGCTTTCCTTTTGTTGACTCGACCATCAAATCATTCGATCGCGCTTTCCTTTGGTCGACCCGACCATCAAATCAATGAACTGAGCTTTCCTTTGGTCGACCCGACCATCAAAGCATTTGACCAGGCTTTCCTCTAGTCAACCCGAACATCAAAGAATTCGATCGATCTTTCCTTTGGTCGACACGACCATCAAAGAATTTGATCGGGCTTTCATTTGGTTGGCCCAACCATCAAATAATTTAATCGAGCTTTCATATGGTCGACCCGACCATCAAAGCATTCAGTTGGTCTTTCATTTGGTCAACCTGACCATCAAAGCATTTAACTAGGGTTCCATTCGGTGGACCTGACCATCGGAGCATTCAACCGGTTCAGTCATTCATAAGGCTGACTCGACTAGTCAGTGGTCGACTGGTTTATTTTTTTTATTTTTTATTTTATTTTTATGTCTGGAGGAATCAGCAACTAGTTGGGCACGTGCTCGCGTTACACGTGGCCATGTTATCCAACTGCTACCACTATAACCTCCAGGTGTGCCCATGAGGCCCCATACACAACACACATTGTAAGTCGGGGGGAGTTGAACTCGAAACCTCATGGAACTTCATTTTCACGGCACTTGCCAATTGAGCTGCACCCCCCGGGGGCATCGACTGGTTTATTTTTTGGTCGACTCGACTAATTGGAATATTGCAAGGATTATAACCATAAGAAGAGGATCAATATAGAAATAAAAGTTTTATTCCAAAGTAGAATATGTGTTGGTGAGACGGATAGGTCATAGGCCTACCGTTTACAGGTCATGTTTGCATAAGAATATAATTTAGGGCTTGCTACATGTATTGGTTATTTGTACTATATTTTTTATGATATTTGTTGGAACCTACAGATATTTTCCTATAGGTGAGCCTCCATCTCCAAGGGCAACACATACTGCAACTGCAGTGGGTACCATGGTTGTCATTCAGTAGTTGGTTGTGTGGAATTTTCTATACAGGTAAATCCAATAAGCTATGTTTGATTTAGAATGATTACCATGAATACTTTTTGTGATGATATAACTTGTTCCATGTTGTTTTCTTGAACTAGAAGCATTACAAGGGTATTGTTGTTTGTAAATTTAAACAGTTGCTAGTTTCCTTGTAGGTCTTGCTCTTCTTTCATTAGGCCAGATATCAAGGATTTAAGATGTTTGTCCATGGTGTAAAGCAATGACCATCATTCATTTATTTATTTTGAAAGACATCATATATTTGCCCTGTATCTTTAATGATATAATTGTGTACTCTCTACTACTCCCACTAGTATATGAATAAAAAATATGACAAACTTTTACATGATGTTGCTAGGTGGAATTTTATGTATAGGTAAATCCAATAAGCTTTGTCTAATTTAGAAAGATTACCATGAATAGTTTATGTGATGATATAACTTGTTGTATGATATTTATTTTGTAAATAGCAACATCAAAAGTTTCTATTGTTTTGGGTGATTTTCTGCAACAAATTTTTATGTTGTTTTGGATGATTTCCTGCAACAAATGGACTTATCTGTTGATTTTGTTTCTTAAGGCTAAAATACTGGGCATTTATTGATCAATAATAAAATTAGTTCATATTGGGTCTCTGGAACAAGTGATTGATTGCAAACCAATTCACTACGCATGAGAGGGAAACGAAAGAATATGGGACACTGTCATAGAATTAAATGAGAACAATTTGAATAGGGATGATGGTCTAAAGGGTTGGGAGGGAAATTGTCAACTTGTATAGTCCAAGGGATAGAAAATTGCAGTAAAACTTAAATGGAAATAAACCTGTAGAGACATGTGGTGCCCAATTGCAATTGTGTTGGGTTACAAAGAAGCATATATCTGACAACTTTAGCTTGTCCATCCCTTCGGAAGCGGAAATATGTATAAAATTTTAATTGACAACCCAACATTTTCATAATGCTTATCAAAAATATGGCAGGTGACCGGAAGCAATAATCCTAATATGAAACCATGGACAATGACACTTGAAAATACTTCTGAACTTGTCAAAAGAATTATTTATCTGCTTTGATGGCATCAATGGATTGACTACAAGGAATGAAGTTTACCAACATAGAAAATTGACAAACACCCAAATATTCTTTACTAAGAGGCTACAGTAAATGTTTTTCAGGAATACAAGTGGGTCACTTTAATTGTAATGATGCTTGAAGCAGTTGTATGATGTAGATTTTGGGTTACAAAGAAAAACTAAAGGCAATTTCTAGAATGTTTTTCAAGTAGAAAGGGGATTGAACGAAGTATGTATAAGTATTCCTACAGTTAAGTACTATTGGAATCAATGTTGAATTAGGGTAATTATATTTTATTATACTTCTAACGTGGTTTTGTTTTTCAAACCTGGGAGATGGTCTTCTCGTTCCAAGTATTTTTTTTATTAAAACAAAAGACTTTGTAGAAGTTGACTTCATATTGCAAAATTGTATTGGTCCTTGGTTTGGATCTGTTCTTGCAAAAATTATTGTTTCTAAGATGATAGGAAAATAAATTTTGACACCATTTGATCAATCTCATTTGGTATGGTCTGCATGGCCCTTACACACCATCATTCATAAAATGGGCTTGAACACCTTAAAAGTTGGATTTATCACCTTAACTTTCCATCTGTGATGCAGCGAATGTCAACCAACTTACGCTATATGAACCCCCTCACTTGTAGTAATCTGTTTTGATCACATATCTGGACAAAGTAGTCAGAATTGGAACCAAATTGTTTTTCCCCAAAATTATGAACTAGGTTGGAACCAATTGAAGAAATGGTATCTCTCATGCAGTGAATGTCAACCAACTTAAGCTATATGAACCCCCTCACTTGTAGTAATCTGTTCCGGTCACATATATGGACAAAGTAGTCAAAATTGGAACCAAACTATTTTTCCCCAAAATTATGAATTGGGTTGGAACCAATTAAAGAATTGGTATCAGAACTGGTCCAATAAAAATACATAAAATATTCAAATCAATAAAAAATGTATATTCAAACCTATGAATACCCACTAGGATACCTCTTTGCAAGTCATGGACATAGGGTTACCACCCTCCCAAGTCAAGAAACACGTGGATTTGAACGAGTTGGGTGACTCATGAAGATATGTCACCCCAACCTAAGCTTTAACATCAACTTAGATGGCACACCTCTTGTTTGCTTATTTTTTAATTACCTTTGTGATTTGTGATTTTCTTGTGTATAAGACTTCCCTCATGTTTGGATATGAAGGATAGAAATAAAAAGGGGTATTAAAATTTACATGAAAAAAATGGATACCTAGGATATCTCGTAAAAATAGGGAGTTTTAAAATTGTACATATGTATTGGGAGGGGGGTCAACAAAAGGATTTTAGGTTTTTTTTTTAATATTTAGTGAAATTAGGGGTATTCTTTACTATCCCATGAACGAGCGTGCTATGTCAAAATTTCATTGAGTGAATCCCCCGTGAGTAGAGGTATCCATGGCAAAGGAAACAGAGGTAGAGGAACAAGGCCAAATGATTTTTGGCAAGGGGGAAACAAAAGACTTCGATTTTCAATTTTCTTTGATGTTGACTCTTACAAACAATTTTCTTAAACTTAGATGGACAAAGAGCTTTCCAACCTCCTCCTCCACATGAACAACCACCTTTGCGCCCTCATCCTAGCATCTATGGTATACAAGTTGAGCCACATGTGTCTTTACCACCGGAGGTCCCAGTTAATGATGGCTGGAATGATATTGTACATCATCGTCCCCCTCATTTTGATGGATGGCCAAAAATTTCTTTACCATTGCCACCACCTCCTTTTATGCAACCTACTCAGCCTGTTGATTATATTGCTTCACATGCATTGCCCAAAACTTTCAAAGTCCAAGAATCAGATCCTAGCAAAGGCAAGCGACCTGCTCATTCTATTGATTCCAACCAATCTCAAACATCCTCACACTCAATCACCTCACATTCCCAACACCCTGGATGCAAGGATGCACATACCCCTTTTGAAGATATGCACCTAGAAGCATCCGTAGTTAAAATTAAAATGCCCATCAAGGAAGATTCAGAGATTCCCAAGGTAATAGAGTCAAAGGAAAGTGGACAGAGGCAAACTGCCTCACACAAAAAATATGATTTTTTATTTTATGAAGTTATTTTACTTTGGCTTCACTGTTTGGACATACTTAACTCATATTTTTGGACAACATTTTTTTTAATTGTAGACAAACTTTCTTTATTTTGGAACAATGGTATATTTTGGACAACTTGTTAATTTATTTATTTTTGGGCATGTATATGTTGGACACACCTACCACACTTAGAGGGGGGGGTGAATGAGTGTGGAGATCTTTTTCCTAAAACTTCCCTCTTACACAAAAAATCCTTAGTTAACATTCAACATTTGCTCATTACTCATTGTTGTCATTTATAATCAGTTAGATGTGAATACATATCAGCAACATATATCAACAACATATCATCAACAAATCATCTCCACGAGGAACACAAAGAACACAACATGTATGTACAATTTTTCTTTTTATTATGGACTTCAATCCGGGGGGTTTTTAGCAACAATTGAATAGAGTACAACTCTACAAGAGCACCAGCTCTATATGCAAGACTCAGCTTACATTCTTAGCACTAACTGAGATGAGACAACAATCCTCAACAGGTATCAATCTGTCAACATAAACAAGTGCATCAACCATGCACCAACCTGTGCCAAACAACCTGTAATCAACCTGTACCATAAACAAGTGCATCCAACCATGTACCAAGTATATACCAATCATATTTCAAATACTCATCAACAATTAATCATCAATATGTACCAACATCATCAATTGTACACCTCATGTATGTGCCAACTCATCAACTGCTTGTCTCAACCATGACTAGTTTTGGATTATTCAACAACCCCAACTTGAAATAATCATAACTTTGTACTTGTAATGAATAAAGATCTGAAACAGATACACAATGTTCTTCAGTGTGTTTTATGCAATTCATCCAGGTGGAAATACTTGGAACCTCTCATAAAATGAGATATAGCAAAAATGTCATACCTTGTTGAATTTTGGCTTATTCTAGAGAGCGACCTTGTAGAGAATGCCCCGCACAAAATATTCATTACATTGATCTGAAACTATTACAAAACCTACTAAAGACTATACCCTAACCAACACATTTGGTCTCACTGAATTTGGATCTGTTATGAAGAAGTTATGATGTTTTTACCTGAAACACCTTTTTTTGACTAGTTTCAGGACTAGCCACAAATCCTATTTTCCACGGAGTGTATCTCTAAAAATACAACGACCCACAAGCTTAATATTTTACCACATATACTTGGATAGGTTTTCTCAATGTAATATCAATCCCATGGTCTGAATCATTATACAAAAAAAGTTATACCGAAAATGGTGAGATGA
>SNQJ01S0006156.1:26594-39037 GCA_010110895.2 Picea sitchensis | reverse complement strand
TAAGGCATTGTCGTACATATGCAAAGCAGTCACAGGTCTACCAAAACTCAATGTTGACCCTGAAGGTGTGTGCAATGGATGTGCACAAGGGAAGAACATCAAGAACCATTTTTCGAAGAGACACATCAAAGTGGAAGGAGTCTTAGAACTCATTCATTCAGATGTGTGTGGCCCAATGCCATCATCCTCCATCAGTGGGTATGTATACTATGTATCTATTATTGATGATTATTCTCATAAGACCTGGGTTTACTTTTTGAAATCAAAAGATAAAGTGTTCAGTAAATTCAAGGAATTCAATGCCTTGATAGAGAATCTTTTTGAAAGAAAGATCAAGATACTCAGGTCAGATAATGGAGGAGAATACACCTCAAAAGAGTTTGTGAACTTCTGCAAAGATGTCGGGATCAAGAGGGAGCTCGCCACTCCCTATAATCCTAAACAAAATGGTGTAGCAGAAAGAAAGAACATAACGACAATGGAAGCAGTGAATACCATGATCCATGATCAAGATCTTCCAATGTGCTTATGGGCAGAAGCAGCAATGACATCAGCATATGTACAAAACCGATTGTCCCATAGTGCACTTGGGTTCAAGACCCTGGAAGAGATGTTCACCAGAAAGAAGCCAGAGGTAATCCATCTCAAAATATTTGGCTACCCAATATTTGTACATATTCTGAAAGAGAAGAGAAACAAGTTGGACCCATCAGGAAAGAAGGGAATATTTGTGGGATACTGTGAGGCCTCCAAGGCCTTCCGGATTTATATACCAGGTCACCATCACATTGAGATCAATAGGGATGTGACCTTTGATGAAGATGCAGAGCTCAAGAAATCAAGAAGATGCCAGCTTGAAGAAGTATATGAAGAGGAACCTGTAGCTCCCAGAGTTGTAGAATTAGTGAGGGAGGTTCCCGGAGTTCTAGAACCAATGAGAGAAGTCATAGCTTCCCCTGATGAGGAAATTCTAGAAGATCATGACATAGTATAATTTCAAGAACCTCCTCAAATGACGATCTCCCATAAGAGAAAGTATGCTTGGGCTAGGGAGCTTATTCAAGATGGAGAGAAGTATGGTGTTCCCGAAATAACCACGAGACAGGTGAAGAGACCTAAGCTATTCTCCAGTTATATGGCTTTGATGTGTGATATCTTAGAGAAGGAGCCTACCTTCTTTGAAGAATCCATTCAGAAGAAAGAATGGGCAGATGCCATGACAGAAGAATACCAATCCATAATAAAGAATGATGTATGGGAAATAGTTCCTAGGCCGAAGAGCAAGGATGTGGTATCTTCCAAATGGATTTTCAAAATAAAACATGTTGTTGATGGAAGTATTGAGAAGTACAAAGCAAGGTTTGTCGCTCGTGGATTTTCTCAAAAGGAAGGCATTGACTATGAAGAGACATTCACTCATGTAGCCATATACACTTTGATCAGAACCATCATATCCCTTGCAGCTAAGATGAAGTGGAAGTTACACCAGATGGACGTAAAGACAACTTTCCTAAATGGCATATAGAACAACCTCAAGGATTTGAAGTTGAAGACAGGAAGACTCATGTCTACAAGTTGAAGAAGACTATGTACAAGTTGAAGCAAGCTCCTAGAGCTTGGTATGGCAGGATAGACAGTTTTCTAATGAGCTTGGGCTTTACCAAGAGCAAATCAGATTCTAACCTCTACTTCAAGGTTATGAATGATGAGCCGGTGATATTGTTGTTGCATGTGGATGACTTATTCTTAACTGGAGAAGAAAATCTCATCATCGAATGTAAGAAGAAGCTTGCTTCAGAATTTGAGATGAAAGACCTTGGCCTAATGCATTATTTCTTAGGTCTTGAGATATGGCAGAGCCCAGAGAGAATCTTCCTTAACCAAGGGAAGTATGTAGTCGAAATCCTGAAGAGATTCGACATGTTAGAATGCAAGTCCATGAATACACCCATGGAAGCGAAGCTAAAGCTATTGGTCAACACTTCGTTAGAATTAATTGATGCCATGTTGTATAGACAGATCATTGGATCGTTGATGTACCTGACGAACACCAGACCAGATATTTGTTTTGTCGTGAACACATTGAGTCACTTTCTAGTAGAACCCATACATGTTCACCTAGTTGCTGCAAAACATGTGATGAGGTACCTTAAGGGTACATTAGATTGTGGTCTCAATTATGATGGAGATCATGATTTCACACTAAGTGGGTACACTGATTCAGATTGGGCTGGAAGTGTCTCTGACAGGAAGATCACTTCAGGATGTTGTTTCAGTTTGGGATCAGCCATGATCTCATGGCAGAGTAGGAAGCAATCCAACATTTCTCTCAGTACAGTGGAAGCATAGTACATTGTCGCATGTTCTGCCAGTTTTGAAGCTATATGGCTTTGAAAGTTGTTGACAGGTCTATTCGACCTAGAGATGGAAGCAACCACGATCCTATGTGAAAACCGGAGTTGTATAAAGATGACATAGAATCATGTATTTCATGACAAGTCGAAACACATAGAGATCTGATACCATTACATCCGTGACATGGTGCAGAGAGGAGCCATAAAGTTCCAATACGTTAGCATGGATGAACAGGTTGTCGATGTGTTGACCAAGCCTCTATCTCGTGTAAAGATTGAGCAATTTCAAGATAATCTCGGTATAGTCCGAAAGGACCTCCCTCGAAAGGGGGAGTAGTGTTGCGTTGATATGCCAGTCTAGTACTGTGCCTCTAGCTTAATTGCTGAGTTGAGATGCCAGCCGAGTGTTGTGATTCCAGCTTAATTGTTGTGTTGAAATGTCAGCTGAGTGTTGTGCTTCTAGCTTAATTTTTGTGTGGAGATTCCAACCGAGTGTTGTGTTTCCAGCTTAATTGTTGTGTCGAGATGCCAGTCGAGTGTTGTGCTTCCAGCTTAATTGTTGTGTTGAGATTCCAACCGAGTGTTGTGATTACAACTTAATTGTTGTGTTGAGATGTCAGCCTAGTGTTGTGCTTCTAACTTAATTGTTGTGTTGAGATGCTAGTCGAGTGTTGTGCTACCAACTTAATTGTTGTGTTGTGATTCCAGCTTAATTGTTGTGTTTTGATTCCATCTTAATTGATGTGTTGTGATTCCAACTTAATTGATGTGTAGTGTGCCAGCCTCGTGCTGTGATTATGTGACCAACCTCGTGTTGTGGTGATGATGATGTATTAGTTTTATACTAATCCATATTGATGCAGATGATGATTTCATTCCATTGTGAATGACGATGTTGTTGATGAGAAAAACTTATGATGATTTATAGATATGCTAGTCAGTGTTCCAAGATGTTGTTGATGATGTTGTCCTCTTACCCACTTGATGTTGTTGATGATGTTTCCCTCTCTCTCGCCTGATGTTGTTGTAGAATACCCTTCTTGTTAGGGGGGTGTGTTGAAATAATGTAATTGCAAAGAGTATTCTAATTATTATTGATGTATTATTCATTAGATCAATCCCCTATTATGGATTGATCATGTTGGGTATTGTAAATGACCAAATCCCCTTTTTCGGATTGGTCAAAACATAATTGTAATAGGCAAAATAAGAAGCCGGACCCAGAATATATTAAAGGTGGTTATAACCACCCAGAAAATGAAGTCGGCCCTGCAAGTGAAAAGACACCTCCATCCACACGTGCCAAAGTTGTATAAATAAAGAGTCTAGTGCCTCATTTAGACACACACTCACTTGTTCATCAAGAGACAAGTTTGGAGCTGCAGTTGGAGAAGAGAGAGAGAGGCACATTCTTAGGAGAGGACTTTCTATATTTGTTTGAGTTATCTCTTGACATTGTATTGGCTATCTATAATAAGGAATTTTTTTTGGCTTTTCCCCCCCGTGAGGGTTTCCCAGGATAAATGATGTGTCTCTTGTGATTGTGTATTTCTCAGTGATCCTATCTATACTATTGTTATATAGTGAAATGCAAAGAACTCTAATAATAGCTTAAACCTTAATAGGAGGAACAAGGGGATATTTTGAAAATTAAACAAAAGAGTTGTTAGGGGGAGAGAGATAAAAGCACAAACTCTGATAAGGTTTTATCTGGCTCTAGAGTGAGATTACATTACTACTTCATTCATTTTTGAAACACTTAAAAGCTAAGAAATTATTATTGATAGCAGGGTCTTACTGAAGGTGGAAATAAGAAGAACCAAGAAACATTTAGTGTTGACATGCTTAAGAAGGTTGATCATCTGTTACGATAGTTTGTAAATTCGTTTTGGATTTCTGAATTGATTTTCAGTACTAATTAGGAATTTTGTGCAGAGTCAAGGCAATGACTTGTTGTTGCAGTTATTTTCAGTCTTGTTTTTACTTAGAAGACACCAGTCGTCTCTGTGTGATGTAACCTTTGACTTCTAAGTATTATTTTGGTCCCTACCCATTCATGGGTATGAAAGAATGTTTTTTTATGTGTTTCAGAACTAAATAAATAAAATCATTGGATGGTTTTGAGGTCTCATTTTGGACTATATGTGTGATCTTATTTCATATTTTATGTTTTATGATTGCTCATTAAATCTATTATAATTTTATGATATAAATATTTTTTTATTTCTTCGTCATAACATAACATAAAAGACAACATTGGTCCCAACAACATATCTTTTGAGGATTAATTGATAATTTTGCAAAAGGATATAAACATAGGGTAACAATCCCAACTATCTTTCCTTAGCCTAGTAAGATTCCAAAATGTTGGTATTAGGATAACCATTCCTTTTCATCAGCAGTGTCCTCCACACCAGCTTGACCCATAGAGGACAACAGGGCTTGCTCCATGAGGTAACGAGTCCGGTCCCGTGGTAAGTGTCATTTTAATAATTGAAGCATTTGAACATGTTACAAAGGGTCCTTTCTTGATTTTGAAAACATTTGCTTGGAAATTATGCATTTTGCCTCATTTGACCTTGGTGGTTGACATGTTGTCCAAGTAAGTAGGTCACCCTCGGGAAAATGGTTGCTACTAGGGGGTCTCCTTGAAAGGTCATCGTACCATTCCCATCCATACTTGCCATTATTCACACGTATTCCCCTATGTCTCCTTATATTTTGGGTTTTCGGGCTTATTGACCTAAGAAAGGCGTGTACCTCATTTCATGGGAAGAAGGGACTAAAGGCCCAGAGGTTTGTAGCTGGAAAAAGATAAAATCCATATATTGTCCTCTAGATGCTCGCCCTAAGGTCCTGAGAGCTATGAAACTCATCTCCATAAAAATCAAGAACCTATTAAATAAAACACATAATTAATAAATGGCTCGCTTGTTGAGGGAATGCATTTGTGGTGTGCTTTACTTTTCTTGCACATGGCACTTAATGTGTTCTTAGCTTCAAGTGGCATTTTAGTAATCTTTACTTTCCATTTCACATAGTACTCAATGCTTTGGACCATAATCAATTAATGGAAAATAAAGGGCTTGGAAAAAGGTTGCATTGAAAACGAGGATGCAACACACCCTCTACAAAGGAACCCATAAATGAGACAATATGATCCCTTGTATGTCAAGAAACCCCATGCCCAAAATTCATACCCCCATTCACCTCATACTCTTTTACATGACTCAAAGAGGGTCTTCTTGGGAAACACTCCTTGACTTGGGGATTGATCTGCCCAATAGGGCACCATGACAACCCTCCCATACTTAAATTTGAAAATTTGTATAAGGTCTTTGAGCATTTGTTTATTTTGTAAAGGGATATTTGATTCACATGTTCGGGTGGTTCTCTTATTAGATATGGCTTACTTGCCATGATACATGTGACTTGTGAACCCTTTGAGAGCGTACTTGCTTGTCTTTGCAGGACCTTGCAGGTGGAAGTTTTTCCATGGAGGGACTGGGTCACTTGGACCTTCATAGGGGCTTGAAGCCCACATAATGGATGCCATGCTCCAAAGGATGGGCAAAGGACCCCAGAGCCATTGCACACTTGAAATTATGGATGTTTCCTTTGGAGGCATTTGGAAACCACTAGGCGATGACATGATATCCCTTTCCACTTGGACATTGGCATTTGGAGGCCCATGATGTCACCTACCAAGCCTTGACGTCATGAGAGAGGCTAGGGTTTGGTGGGATTGATGGTTCTGGAAGAGATATGATGTGGTTTGAATAAGGAAGATGCATGACATGACACTCGAGAGCATGAGAGATGGACACATGGCCTTTGGAGGTCCAATGACTTGCATCTAGATGCTCATCGTCTCACTTTTAAGGACTAGAATCACCCTTTAGGGCATGACGTCACCCTTCTAAGGCATTATTTTATATAATTTTATATTTTTAAGTTGTAAAAGAAAAATAGAGGAGGTCGGCCTCTTCTAATTTGTTGTTGACTTTTTAAAAGTGGACAAATTAGGTTTAGATGACCTTGTATAAATAAAGGTCATCTCACTCTCATTTTATCATCATGTGCTTGAGAATTACATACTCTCTTGGCTGAAATTTTYAGCATACTTGGCCAATTATATCTCTTTCTTATTTGGTGTGTTTTCGATGGAATGTTTTTTTTGTTGGAGGAAAAAGGCTAGCGCTATCTCTTGGATTCTTCTTTCTTGGCAATTTGGTGGAATATTCTTGATAAGTAAGGGTTTTTCATGCTATCTCTTGAACTAGGTAAGGAATTTCTACAATTGTGTTGTTTCTTCTTGGTTTTAAGGTCAATTTTGTTAAACCCTTGGAGGAGTATAAGGGCATACACCCTCCATCAAGAACTATCTTTGTCATCATTGAAAAGGTTGTTTTACAAAGGTTGCTACAAGGAGTAGAATTGCTTACACCCTTGTAGATTTACCTTGCTAATGTTTGTTTTCTCTAGGGAGTAAAAGGGCTTACACCCCTAGAGAATAAACAAACCCTAGATCATAAACAAGAGACCCCATAACCCAATAGATAAGGCACTAATCTTGTTGCAATGGAGATTGAATATTATGCATTGGTAAAGGTGATTTCAAGGAGATTGAATTTTTTAAGTTCAGATCTAATTTCTACATGTTTTAATCTTTCTTGTGCCCTGAGGGTTTCTTGATTATCCAAGTGATCTCATAATGAACTTTATGCTACATCCAGTAGGGCTGCAACTAAATCATCTTCTTTTCATTCTTTACTCACTACTCTACCGCTAAAACTCGCTTGTAAGCCTTGGTAATTCTTCTATTGGTTATAAGTTATATTTTGGGTGGTTTCCTTGTTGATTTTAGTTACTAGAATTTGTTGTTGTATAAATAGTTTGTTGCAGCCATAAGGATGTTACAAATCTTGTTGATAACACTTACTAACAACCCTTAAATTTTCTGTCAAAGTCTTGCTCTAATTATTAGAAAGTTGTCTTTTCATTGTTAGCTTTCTTTCCAATATCTTGCACTTGATTTTGATGGTTAATTTTGCAGCTATCATAACTTGCTATTGTTGATATATATATTTCCATACTGCTGCAATTTGGGACAGCAAGGTTATTTGTTGCATCCCCATTGATTTTGAGGCTTTTGTTATCATATATTGTCTTGTTCCAAGCAAGTTTGACATTGTTTTGTAGGTACACTACTTTGGGAAACCACTCACCATCTCACTAGACTTGTTCTTAAGCCTCTTTTCTATTCTTAACCTTGACCTATAGGGGCATTCTTCATCTCTTTTCACTTTCCATCGTGATCCCCCTAGGGTCACCCGGGATTCCCCCCTTGTGGTGATTTTATCATCACTAAAGTGAGGGGAGTATTTATCTAAGGTGATAGTGGGTAGATACTCTTGTATTTGTCCCACCTTTGTGGTTTGGGTTGGGATTTTCCCAAAGTACAATCTGTGCAATAACAGACCTTACATCAGCCACCCTACACCTATTCAACATTCAACAAGTAGACATAAGGTAAGGCATTTGACAAGCATTAATGTTTATTTTTAAGCCAATCTATTTTGAGCCTGGTTATTCATTCCGAAGTCCTTCTATCGACTATCTATTTATAGAAGTCTTTCCTTAAAGGATGGTTATTCATTCTTAAGTCATATAACCTATTTGATGAGTTGGGAACAATCTCAGCAAGGGGGGAGAATGGCATGTTGGACATGTTCATAATATAGAGCTTTACAAGGACATTTGCCCATAGCTAGCTCTATTCCCCTCGAAGGGAGTGGTGGTAAACTATAAAATCCTTGCTCACAAAACCATGCAGGGATCCACTCAAGTTCAGATTTGTCTAAATCATTTGTGAGATGAAAAAATGTGTTCTTTTTAACTCAAAATCCATAATTCCATGCAAAGCGTGTTTTCTTTTTAACAGAAAACCTAGAACAATGATTTTTTTACATAATGCATGTCATGGTAGTCACATCAACATTGTAGCGAGAAATATGTCGACTAGGTTTGTTTTTCTGCAATTTTATTTTTTTGTGTAAATCATTTCTCCATGGTCATGATGGATTTATAGCGAGATATGTGTCAGATAGGTTTGGTTTTTAAAGGAAAACATTGAAATGTTTCAATTTTTTAAAGAAACCCTTGAATTTTGGTCCTTGTCTAAATAGTGTTTGAGATGAAAACAGTATTTTATGTTAACTCAAAACCTGTAATCCCCTACAAATAGTGTTTGTTTTTTAATTAAAAACCAACAAATATGTGAGTGTTTTTTTTTGGGGGGGGGGAGGGGTTATTTAATGCATGTCATGGTGGTCATGTCAGCATTATATCAAGATATATTATACCAACTAGGTTTGTTTTTAACTGAAAACTTGAAATTATTTGCATTTTTATGTAATACATGTAATGCACATCGTGTTGGTGTTATAGTGAGATATTTGTTGGCTTATTCTCGTTGTTATGTAAAACCCACGTTATATATTGTGTTATTATCCCTTATGCTTCTCTTTATTTGTCATGGCGATCATACAAGCATTATAACAAGATATATGTTGGGGAGGTTTGTTTTTAAACTAATAACCTGCAATTTTTATATTTATTTTATATAATGCATGTAATGCACATCATGCCAATATTATAGAGAGATATATGATGGATCTATTTTTTGTTATTCTCATTGTTTTGTAGGTCCAACCCATGTTATATATTATGTTATTATCCCATTTGTTTCTCTTTGCTTGTCATGTCGGTTCTATAATTATGATACACTTATTCAATGACAAGAACAATGGTGGAGCTGACCTATAGAATGGAATCTGTGGCTAATAGCAATTGTTTTTTACTGCATGGGACTTTAATCAAAGCCCTTTACTATTTCTTACTTTTACTATGCAATGGGATTTACCAAATGAATAATTAAGAAACCTTTATGGCCCACTACCTAAGATATCACTAGATTAGTGAACCCTTGGCTAGCAAGTTGAGGGGAAAGGGGATCTGGAACACCAACTAGGTTCCTAAGAACTTTTGGAACCCTATTCTCCTACCTACATAGATAAGAAAAAATATGATCATGCACACTAAAAAATTATTTATTGCCTAGTTCAAAAATATTGTGTCCTCTCAAGTGTTGAGTCACCCTATAAATAAGATGGTTCGGTTGAGAAATTTAGGAGCAAAGTTGAAAAGAGAATCCATAAATTGGATAAAAAACACTAATGGATAGTGCATGTGGACAATGAGGCTTGAGGGTCTCCATTTAAGGTTTAAAAACCTGTTGATACTTGTCATTTTTTCAAGTTTCTATTTTTTTGTTACTCACTTTATTTGCATGTAGGTTGAGAAGAAAAAATAGACACTTCCTCTAGAGGACCCCCTAGTTGAGCCATAGGTCAGAAAGAACAAAATGTAAAAAGTGATTGCTTTCTCTGTAGAACCACCAAATTTTTCCACGAGTTAGGAATACATTTTTTTTAAACGACTTCTTTTGGAGGACTCCCCAACCGAGCCACGAGTAAAGTGCATATACTCTATATTTAGTGTTATGTGTGTTTGTGAAATATTTATATGTTTCAATCATCATTTGCACTAAACAACAACATTATGTGGTCTTATAGGTTCTGAAAAAATGAAAGAAAATCCATACTCCTATGGACACAAGGGAAACCTTACAAGTTGTTGTAAGTAGTCTTCATTTTTTGTTCTATTTTTGTTATGGTAGTTCTACACCAACATTACACCTAAAAAAGAGTCATTGTTATACCTACCTTGTAGCTAGTGTTACACCTATATAACAATTGATGTTATACCTACTATGTTGACATTATCACTTCTTAACTTGGATTTATGAAAACCTATTTGTAGGAGTCACCCCATCATATTAGGTTTTCTTAAATTAATGTCAACAACTATGTTGATGATCCCCTTGTTAAGACGCTTAGACGAAGAATGTGCAATTCAGTTTTTGGACGCATTACACGTAACATTTTCATAGTGAGTAAATAAGGCCAGTATAAACAATAATTTCATGAATTTTTACCACAAAAGGATAATGTTGGCCTCGTAAATAAGGCAAGTAAAAACCAAAACACCTTACATTTCTTTGTGTAAAAAGTTGAATTCATTAAAAGGACATTGTTGTGCTTGTTCCTATCATCGTGCTTCACTTTCATTCTCATCATTATCCCTAGCGTTGATTTAATATGATCATCCACCTCATTCCTTTCAAAAGGACATTGTTGTGCTTCTTATTAACAACATGCTTCACTTCTATCCTCATCATTATCCTTAACATGGGTGGTTCTTAATTTAGTTGGAGAATCCACCTCGTTCATTTCCACCCAATATTAATTTGATATGAAAGGTCATCAAGTTGTTTTCTTTGGTTTAGGATTCTCTTTTTGTTAGGAATGCATCCCTCCCCATTATGAGAAAATTGTCACGGGTTTGTTATGCAACAAGCATTTGAACATGCTTACTATATATCTCAGATGGAGAAACACCAACAAAAAGGAGAGATCCAACCAAGTGTCTTACATGTTTTGATAAGTGAATTTAGTGAAGCCACCATTATTGCATGGATGTAGGATTGATGCCACTGTAGCAATGCAAACCATTTTTATCCACATGTTGAGTTTGGATGTAAATGATGAGCACTAGGTGCAATCTATCTAGAATTGTTTTAACAATGTGATGCAATTAACATCCTCTCTTCCTCCTCTCTCATTTTGGACACTTCTTATTTTATGGATCTTTAATAGCACCTTTATAATTGTCTAGGTTGTAAGGGCATCGTTGCTTGAAAGCACAAAAGAATGGGTTAGATCCCAATGTTGAAACAACACTAATATATTCATAGGTGCACTCACATTTAAAATTATCAAGCCATTAATATAAGAAAATAAATCATTGTACCAACATCATTCCCATTCAAATTAACAATGTGACACTAAAATAATAAGTAACAATAGTAAGTAAAACCTAGAAGGAAAAATAACATCGTCATTTAAGAAAATAATGGTAAAAAATAAGAAATGATACCAACTTGTAACAATTAACAGATATATGTAACAAGTAGCATCAACATATTACAGTATTGAGGCCAATTTAAAATTTGGGAAAGACTAAATCAAGAAATAAGGGTAGTATGTTTCAAGTGGAATTTTGAGTTACAATTAAATAATGTATAGGTATACTTACTTGAAATATTGCATGAAATGCAAGGGTTGTTCATTCCCTAGATCCTTTGGATCGCTGTTGACATCGTACACAACCCTCGATTTTTTCTTTGACACAATAGAAAGCTTCATTTCATAGTTTGAATGAACCAATTCCCTATTTTTAAGTCATCAAGGTGTTGAAAGGGAATAACAACAATTTCAACTAGAACATGCCTGCACTGGAATAGCTTCCATTTAATATAAGTGAAATCAAAGGAATCGTCACAAAGTTTTATGGCATCATCTTGGCAATTACTTTAGGTGTTAACTTAGGTAGTTGTTGCGACATTATTATTGTACTATGAATCCACTTGTCTATTCTAATCTTGACTCTATTCTTTTATATCTAGTAGCATCTCACATCCTCTATCTAGCTCATCAAGTCAGGTGTTACAATGATTAGGACCAACATAGATCCATCTTAAACCTAGATCTATCAAGCACCAAGAGGGATTAAATTTTTCAAGGTGTGAATATTTTAATCATTTCATTCTATGTCAAGTATTAATTCCTTCATGAATACGGTAACATACTCGTATCTCTTGAACGCGCCCTGACCTAACTCTGAAACGATTCGGGTTTGAGTGTGCTGCCATGGCAGCCCAGGGAGGGGAGCCGTTGCCCCGTCCTTCCCCCGCCTCCTCCTTCAGACGCCTGGTAGAAGCAAGCAACAAAAATTCGACCACCGTAGAAGCCCCGAGCTTTATCAAGAAACTGAACGATATTCCAGAGATCGACCTCCCTCCGGAATTCCCTATCAAAGTCGCCCTATCTCTCTCTGAACGAGGACTCATTGGTCAGTTTATGGGACTCTGGCCCTCAACCAGATCCACCGACAACTGGATTCAGA
>SNQJ01S0006155.1:64034-166132 GCA_010110895.2 Picea sitchensis | reverse complement strand
GCCACATGGATCCTCATGGTTGAGGAGAAATGAATTTTTGAAGATGACAAAGTGAATTGAAGAAGTACATGTAGACCTTGAAGATAATTAAAGAAAATAATTACAAAATAATAAAGTGTCAGGTTGGCCCTAATGTTAAAAGGAAGTGAGATAAATGGTATAAATAAATATCATTATACATTCATTTGATACACAAGTCGAATTTCAGAGGAAATCAGGAGTAAAGAAGGTCAGATTTCAAGGGAGGATGAAGTCTTTTGGTGATGTGTTCTAAGGTATTTCGGGTAAAACAGTCATAACTTATTCATCGAGAATCCAAATGACATGGGACAAATTGAATTGGAAAGAGTACGGACTGTAGTTTATTGTGTGTAAGTTTCAGAATGGGATGTTAAATATTGAGTGCAGGGAATTCTGTACAAGTTCGGTCTCTTGAATAAACTAGAATTGAACAAGGTCTACCATTCTCTCTATAACTTGTTTTTGGGGAGGATTCAAGGACTGAAACTTGGAGAAGTTTCAGAGAAAAAAATGAATAATATTATCTACAGGATCAGAGTATTCCAAGAATGGAATAATTGTAGAAATTGAAGAAGTCTTAGGAAGCATTATCAACCGGTTCTATGTGATGGTTGATTGATGGTGATGATTTAATGTGAAGTTTTATTATCTCTATATATTCCTGAGCAGAAGGAAGGGGAAAGGATGGAGAGTTCAACTCTCTCTTTATATTGGAGGATTGCATCTTCCTCTTGGAGGTTTATCCCTCCCTTTACACTTGGAAGTTGTAGCTACCTTTGGAAGTCATTACTTCCCTTGAACAATAACTATTGATTATTTCTCATATACTGTGCATGGTGTATTGTGGTGTGTTGGTGTAACTCTTATACTATTGTTCATTTCTCATTGGATATAATTGAATGGCTTAAGTATAAGTGGAAAAATTCTTTAAATTGTACTTGATACTAATTCACCCCCCTCTCAGTATCAACACTGCTGACATGGTCTACCACATTTGTTTTGGTGTCGTGGTATGCTAACGTGGTCTGCCACATATCCTTGTAGACGTGGTCTGCTGACATGGTCTTCCACATGTCCTTTTATACGTGGTTTGCTAACATGGTCTGTCATGTGTCATTGTTGATGTGGTATGCTGACCAACAACCCTAATCCAACGATCATCGTATATCCTCCAAATCCGATGGTCCTTATTCATTTTGGATTTCCATCTCTCTGGGCTTTGGGTCTTTCAAATATCAAACTGGAAAATCTGAAGTGATATTTTTCTGGAGCTTAACCTCCTCGCATATTTATACCTGAAACGAATGTTGTTCATTGTTCAATATCTTAGATCAATGGCTCGATCTGTCTGTGATTAAGCTCTTCTAGCTTATCCTGTCTTTCCACTTAGGATGATCTAATGGCTAACAAAAATTCACATAAATGAGATCTCAGATCTTACCTCGCTTATCCTATCCTTCCACTCGAAAATGATCTGATGGCTGACGAGAATTCGGGTTTGATCCGACGACTGGTGGGTATTTGGATAATTGAACTCTCATCCATTTTACCTCACTTATCCTGTCCTTCCACTCAAAATTGATACAACATTTGTGAAGATTCTCGAAGTAGATCCATGATCAAGGATGATTATCGAACCACAAATTGTGAGTGATTTAACTTGTCACCCAAACTTCGCAACTGGATGTTGTGCGTTGTTGGTGAGTCAACCACAGTCGTTGATCTTCGAAGATATAAGATCAGACGGTCCTAACTAATTGTGGGATTGGAACTAGTGCGATATTTAATTCTCCTTTCGATCTCCACAATTCATCCCTGTCGTTGATCTAGCGATTGCGCATCCGACGGTCATGACTTAATCTGACTTAAATTGATCGCTTTTTGGATCAACCACAGTCATCGATATCAGAGTCTATGAGATCTGACGTTCTAGACCAATTGCAGGGTTATAACTAGCAAGTTGTTTAATTCTTCTTTCACTCTCTGCAATTCATCCCTATCGTTGATCTGGCTTGCATATCTGATGGTCATGATCCTCCAACAGTTCTCAAGCCCACGGTCACTCATATGACCGATGTCTGTTATATAATATGATCAACACCATCAATTTATTGATTGGATGGTTGCTGAGGCTTTTCACCTTTTCCTGTGCATTGGTCGACTTCTCAGTCTTTCCATCGATTGAACGACATCTCTAGAATGTTCTCTTCATTTTCTAACTCTCCTGAGCTTTAATAATTGTTTGTGCATTCTTTTATGCACTGATAGTTAGTTGCTAATTCTCCTGAGCTTTGATCATAGGAACATTGTTGATCCTATCATGATCAACAATAATCACGAATTTCTTTCAGCCTTAAGGTGATGTTCTTCTATCGATATTTAGTATACTATTTGACATATTCTGCTAACTGATATACTGTTGACATCAATGACAATCTCATCTATGGTAATTCATCATTAACAACAAATCATCACTTCGATTGTTGACATCAATGACAATATTTCCAACAACCAGGAAAGTTTTTTCCCCTTGATAAGATCCCTTGTGAAGGGAAAGACCGTTTCATGGGATTCCACTGATCTTGGAAGTGGTTCCCCCTACCGACATTGCAGACGTGGTGAAAGGATTACTCCTAAACCCACCATAAAATGTGAATGTGTTTGAGATGAATGGCATCCTAGAAGATTGGAATATGATACACATAGACGCACCCCATCTCCTAAAGGGGTTAGGGCCGACAGAAGGGAAATACCTACTCCCAAAGGATGGGAACAATAGAGGGATATGTCATCCACCCCAACGGAAAAATTGGTAGGGAATCGTGAAATTCCATAAACCAATATTAGAAACTTGGGATGTTGACATAGACCCAATAAAAGTGTTTAATATGTCCATCGATGGCATAATGAACAAGAAAATGTTGGTTTTTGAACGTAATGAAATGGCCACACCAGAAGGATGAGTGGAACCAACAATTAGTGGAGCAAAGCTGCATATAGATGTGACAATAGTGGATTGAATCACACCAATTGTTTTTTTTTACATATTAGGGGGAAATATCTCACTAGTGACAATTTTTGAAGTGGGAGTCATGACCACTCCTGATCCAGAAACTTCTATAGTGCCTTCCATGGTGTCCCAATAAAGAGGGATACTGTCACTGAATTCCGACTCGGGAGGAGTAACTTTCATGACAACTAGAACGTAAGGCTGAGTTAATGGAGGGTTGAAAGGTGAGGTGAAATATTTGGCCTCAATATTATTTACCGTTACAACCTCTTTCTCATAAATGTTTATTTCTGTGGGTTCCGTAATCAGAGTCTCAAATGGATAAGTTGGTACAAAAGTGATGGATTGATCAATTTGATTCCTCAAAGGAGGTGGAGGAGGATTCACTTCAACTTCTTCAGGGTGAAAGCCTTGAATTATCCTCAATCAAAGAGGTGGTTGATCAACCACTTTCATTTTTCATATCTAGGTAACTATCCATGCACCTTCCTAAGAAATTCTATGATCGCTAAGCACACCACTAGAAAATCCCTAATATCAATAAAAAAAACAAACAACCTTGTCAATATCTTGACTTGGGTGGATTAGGTTCTGAGATCGAAATAGTAAAAAAGTGAGGTAAGGACCTCCAGACAAAGGAATGGGTTAATTAAGTCATGTGGACCGATGAATGAAGGAGTGAGAATCAGTTGTCCCAACCTCCACTGACCAACCTTACCTGGTGCAATTCCCCACACTTCGCGGGGCACTCTCTAGTAAAAATGAAAAGTGTGATACAAAATCTTCCCCAGCTACCATGGGAAACCCCCCGTAGTCACCTCTGAGATCCTTAGGAAAAGAAACTAAGGTCACCAACTCATAGTCAACATCCAAGGGGTACAATCAATAGTCAAGATCAAACATATGGGTAGGGTAACTAATCTCAAAACTCTTCCAAAGGATTTTCTAAAAAAGGGCCAGTGTCACTTTAGAAAATCTCAAAATAGGTCAGATGGTTCTAGAGGAATAACACTAATAGGGCCAATATCACTTCAGTAAAACCTCAACTAGGTTCACAAGTTGTAGAGGGTTGATGCCAGATGAGTCAGTCTCATTTCAGGAAAATACCCCAATATACAATCTTTCCACTATGTTCAATTAAGCTTCAGAGGGGTTATCTCCTCGGCTTTAATTCATGCGACCTAGTGTTTGACTCCTATGCTAGAGGACCTTCCCATCTATACTTATATGAAAATTGGATTTGAGCTCTCCATAGCTCGGAATCCTATGTTTGTTTTCCATCCTCGGAAAAATTATCTCTCCAACCTAAACCAAGGCCCTATCCCACAACTAGTCTGTTTACCCTATAAAATGAAAATGTCTAATTAAATTTTAGTTAATATTCATTATATGCAGTTTTTATTTACTCAAGAGGGGTATGAATGAAACTAGATGGTGTTTTGAAAGACACAACAGAGAAACACTTAAGAACACAAATGCAAGATGCAATTTCTTCATTGAAAAATGAGTGTAACAAAGCTTCAATCAAATAAAAAAAAACTCTTTCTTTTACACTTTTTCAAAAATGAAAACAATGGACTTTTGATTGTATGCAAGATCTTAAACCACTTTGCAATGCAAATCTATAATGATTTTTTGAATGGCAATGCATAATAGAGTGCGAAATAACTTTGCAAACTATATTTATTTTCTTTTACAAAAGACTACCGTAACCAAAACCAATAACTATAAAAGAAAGAAAAATTTCTAAAGACATGAGTTCTAGTAAGAAAATTATTTTCTTGAAAAGTTCAAGGGAAAGGGAACAAGAGAAGAATAACTAGAAACCAAGTTTTTTTTGTCTTTTCTATTACTAAAAAGAAATGAAATGAAACTAATATGCATTTTTTCTTTTTCTTTTCATGAATGAAAGGAAGAAGGTAAAAAGGAAGAAATAAATAAGTCCATAATCACTGGAATACAACAATCAACTGGAAATTAAGCCCAAAAACACACAACTAGACTTTCGACCAACCTAAAGTACCTTATAACCAAAATACTAGCCTAATAATAAGAAATAACTTTTAGTTATATTTCAACATTTTCAGAGACTTAACATAGCAATCAAATGTAAAAGAAAACCTAGAAGGATTAGAACATACTAAGAGACCAACTTAGATCCTCCCAAAACTAAGAGAAAGGCACAAAGACCAAAATCTCACATAGACACGTGATTGTGTACACAACAAATAGCATACATCTATTCAAGAACGAGAAAATTGTGTATATATGTGATTCGAGCAAAGACAAATCATGTATGGCTCAACAAAATTTCAAAAAGAAGAAATTTCCAATCAAAGGGAAGCTTCCAAAAAATTGGTAAAAGTTTATGAGATGAGAAATGATTTGAAAGAAAGCCCCAAAAAGAAGAAAATTACAAAAATCAAGACAACACAAGAACCCTAAGACCGACCCAAACTAGGAGAAAAATCCCCAGTATGGTCGTCAATTCTGTTATGGTATTTTTACCCTGTGACCTTGGGTCATGTCACAACAGATCCTAACCATATTTAAAAGACAAAACCATACCCTCACACACAAATTCAAAATAAAATAACTACTTTAGAAGAGAGAAGAGAAGAGGTCACACCTTGTATCCTATCATTTGATTTCATTCCTCGCTCTCAACCTTTGATCCACTGATGATATCTACCGGTACCAACCTACAAAAGGAGTTCAAGCCTATGATGCAACAAGGTAGTTATGAAATCAAGTTATACATAAAATATATCAAAAAATTTAACAATGTCACACAAATATGGAGGGAAAGAGAACTCGTTTATTGAAAACAATATAAGTGGGCAGTTGTAACCTAACTCTAACTGTCGGAACTACCTTGAGTCCAACCACCTAGGTTCCTACACTGGTCCTTCAAGCATCAACTCAACATAATGGATCTTCCTTGAATGACTCAAAATGGATAATAACACACCCTATAGTCATATATGAGGAAGGAAGGAATGGTGGACAACAAGTTTCCAGATCAGGGGGATGCTACTTAGAGGATCAAGGAAATAGGGAAGCTTGCATGTTCATCAGCATAATATTGCACCTAGGTTGTCCTCCCATACATACCCCCAATAGGTTATTATATACCATTCCCAAGGGGTTGGGATGTTTGTATTCCATTATGTATGGGCCAAGGTAAGTTTGGGAAGGATCCCAACCAAAAACCCCACCCGAAAATGTGGAATATTTTATGTTTTCATAAAATTGAGGGAATATGTTGTTTGTACAATGGAAAATAACATATGTACGCTGTTTGCAAATGGGTGAATAGTGTATGTCAAAACACATTTTTTTTTTAGATGACACTTATGGATGAGAGTGCAATCCCCCAGACGGGGTGACACCTACCAACCCTGTGCTACATGGCACTCATGCGACAAGTGCATTTAAATACCCTCATCGCTAGCCTCCCCCTCCGTCATTTCACCATGCATATCATTCAAGTTGTGAGGAATATAGTGCATAGGGACAGCCAGGGACAAGTAATGGAGCACATTCTACACCAATTATGGCTCTTTAAATAAGGTACGAGGCAACAGGGTGAAATCAACTCAATATTCATGGTGCCTCTCCCTATCCTTTCACTGGATTTGTTGAAGGTAAGAACTCACTGTCGTTATTTGATCCTCCACTTGCACTTGGATTTTCATCCCCCACCTAGAATATATTTCCAATGGAGCCGATCACTTGCCTCTGTTGAGTTTACCTCCCATGTGGTGCATGTGTATAGATCGTTTCTCAATTTTTATCTCTGTTGTGTTTACACCATGCCACACGAAAGGGGAAATCCAAAACGTGGTCCAACCTACTAAATATTTCTATTCCGACACCAAGGTATAGGATTGCCCTCATCCCTCTATTTTCCTCCTAACCCATTCACCAATATTGTCACCCCCACCCCACTCTGACCAAAATTGGCACAATGATGCTCAAATTCCCCTCAGAAATCTAGAGCTAATCTCTCAAATTCCTGATCCTGTGATAAATTCTAGTGGTTTTCCAGTAGAGGAAGAAATTCCTCCAAATTGGATGGAGGACACCACAGGGACAACTGAACCAATTGGAAATTCCATCCCCTTTGTCCATATTGATACCTCTATGGGTGGTTGTGTGATAGAGGAGTAAATCCCTCCATAGTGGTTGGACGACTCATTTAAATGGACAACTCCAAACGTCAGTGTGCCACTCAATGATGCCACTGGGACAAAATTGGATCACTGCCTCACTCAGGAGGAGACTCATTTGGATTTGTTCAAGGATGAACCAGTTCATCCAACCTTGGCGGACCATGATCCAAGCTTCTAGCAAGATATTCCCAGTCCACACATATTTTCAGAGGATCATTTGCAATTGATTTTCGATATGTTCCAGGAGATGGTGGACCAACTTCAAATCCAGTTTTCCCTCAGTTGGCATCTGGGTATTCTATTTAACTCCTTGTCAAACGATCCTACAAAGAGTCACTACCCAACTTGTTGTCATTCGTTCTCCTTCACTTTCCACCATGATGGTCACTTGGGTTCGCCAAATGTTTATCCTTATTACTATCATGTTTCCAGGTCTAGATAAGATACATTTACAGTTGAATTATGCACTAGCAAGACTCTGTTTATGTTATACTGGCTTGTCCATAAGTTTTATAGGCCACCTGTTCTGGTTTCCACGAATGTGGAAGAATATGTGGTAGGTTTTGAACTATGTAATGACATGTATCTCTATGACAACTTTTTAAGGTAATACAAAATTGTTATTTAGAAAAAAAAATGGATGAGAGTGGAATTTAAGTTTGAAAGCTAGGGAATGGACTAGGCCATCTCACAAATGCAAATTTGGAGTGGAAATTTGTGGTATAACACCTATGCCATGCCTTGATCTCCTTGAGCTAATGATTATTTTTAGTTTGTCAATGGAACACCATAGTAGTGAATATTTGGAAATCTATGCTCTCCTTGCATGTGAAAGCCTTGGAAAATGATGGATCACTCAAGGTACTATTTAGCAAAGAATGAGATTCCTATGTTTGTAAGGATGAGTCCTACAAGGAAGAGGATACTTGAATGAATCTGATGTATACGATTCATGGATTAGATCAGGAGGAAATATATTTTGGTTATGTCAAAAAAACTATAAGTTAAATCTCACTCATGGAAACCATGTGAAGCAAACATATATTTAACCATATAAGAAATATGCTAAAGTTGTGTATTGTATCTTGTATTGTGAATATATGTGCTTCAGTTATGAAATGTAAACTCATGTTAATGGAATAATTCTTACATATAAATGGATATGGTATGCATGCTTTCCTTTCATGATTTCTATAGGTATATAAAAAAATCCTAAGTCCTTGGAATCATCTCAAGTAAATGAAAGGAATTATTTAACATTGTTGTTCAAGATAGCCAACAAATGCAAGTTTGCAATGGAGAGGATAGCACTGCAAATGTGGATAAATAATGAAGACATGGCATCAATGTTAGAAATAAAGGGTTCACTGAGGATGGTTATATTCCAAGGGGGAGGGGATTGTCATATATCAATTTTGATCCCTAAATTATAATACATTAATCATGTATCACTTCAATAACGAGGTAATGTGATAGGAATGAAACCATGTGGCCTGAATTAAAAGACCCCATGTGTAATAATGTAAATGCATTGTAAATATTATTAATGTGGAGCTCAAGGCTAAGGTTCGACTAGTAAATCCATATGAATCCCCATAATGGACTAGGATTATGGTATGTTTATTATGTTTCCATGGTGTGCTTATTTTTATTTAAAAATTTGAATAACAAGGAATGTATTAATAATACCCACCAAAGAGGTTCCCTGTGGAAGAAATAAGTGGACTATACCAAAAAACTATAAGAGGAAAGGGGGTGGACAGGTGATTTGACCTGATATTTGATCTTTGAGGTACAACTTTCCTCACCCATGCTTCCTTACAAACATTTTCTATCAATGTTTTACTTAGTCAATAATTTGGATGTTCACCATGCATTTTCGGAAGGATGCACTCGTCTTATGAAAAATCTTTAGGGAAAAACATTATTCACCTTTGTGGATGAATATTACACTCCCCCATTCAAATTGGGTGCAATTCTCTCCCATAACCATTCTCCATTCTTTCATTCAAATGTTCTTCATTTTCATGTGCATGGAGGAACATGAGATAAACCATGGCTATTATGCATGCAATTGGTGAGAGAACCCCACAAAATTATGGCTACTAAGAGCCTATGGGAATGGTGGATTAGGTCTTGAGAATTCAAAGAAGAAAAGGGATGGTTTTGAGGGAAATTACATGGTTGTAATGTGCAAAATATATGAAGTTAATATCACAATAATGCAACCCTATTAGCGTTACCAATAAAATGTTTTGGCCAAGTGTTTCTCCTCCAGGTAATTCAAAGTAAGAATCCGACTACCTTGGAACCTC
Source organism: Picea sitchensis (assembly GCA_010110895.2). Lineage (NCBI taxonomy): Eukaryota > Viridiplantae > Streptophyta > Pinopsida > Pinales > Pinaceae > Picea > Picea sitchensis. The sequence continues at coordinate 156,611 of SNQJ01S0006155.1, read as the reverse complement.
TCTACCTACATTGTAAGGGAATGATATCCCTAAGGGACTATGGAGTAGAGAAATTGAATGCATTCCTTTTGTTTTGAATGATAAGAGTGTGACATGGTGGATTGATGGTTGGATGAGGGCTTGGAGTGATAAGTAGTGTGCATATTATCTATTTCATGAGATAGAAGGGTTAGGTTGAGTGAGATTAGAGCTTGTTAGGAGCTCCATTTACCTTGATGGTATCATGGTCTAGGTGTGGGGTGGAATCTACCATTGATTCATATGATTGGGCGGTGGATTTCTCCTTACTAACAAGTTTAATGGACCTTCCTTCATGTACATATAAATTTTCACACTTGTATTTTTGTGGTATGATTTATAATTGTAATATGTTGTGTAATGAATGAATTCAAATACATGCATAGTTATTTATACTATTATTTGTATGTGCATATGAATTCAAAATCATATCATTGTTAGATGAAAAATTTAGTCTAACATTGGATTATAAGGTAAGGGATTTTGATTTCAGTTCCTTAACGACCAAGGAAGGCATCTAGGCACGTAACAAATTCAAAATATTCTACACACGTTGTATTTGATCATGAAATATTGAATGAATAATGATATTTTTGGAATATGAAAGGTAGAAAACCTAATTAGGAGGATTTTCTTTGACCTCCCTTGAAGAAATCGAAACTAAGTACCTATAAACTCTATAAATAGGAAATACATGCTACTAGTTTGGTTTAATGTAGTGGTATAAAATATCAAACAAAAATGTTGAGATTTAACACTAAAGAAGAATTTCATAAATCTAAACCTAAACCTCAACCTCTTGAAGTTTCTAGTCCATTAATAATAAGCATATCCCTACCACGTTCAACTCAAGAAAGTGTTCAAAGAAGAATGAATGCTACTTTTTTGAATACAAATTAGCTATTTGCAAATAAGATCAATAAAAATTCCCAAAATTATAAGGATATGTAGATTTATATCCCAAAAATATATAAGGATATGTATTTCATAATTTAAGACATGTCCAAGTTTGTTCCTACCATAAATCTATTCACCACCTTTGGTGTTGATCACATACTGAACATTTTTTTATATGCCTCCAATGGATTCGGTAGCATGGATGATCAATTTGAGGTGCATTGATCCAAGTGTGGATATTGGTGGCCACCCACCTCTTCCACCCCACTCAACATGGTTCTCCATCTAGATCTCCATCTAGAAAACCTTGTTATGATTTTCTAGGATTTTCCAGGTCCCAAAAAATTTTGGGGCCATTTTGAGACCCTTAGCGACATTTTTAGACAAGTGATGTAGCCCTAGCTTAACCTTCAACAACCTCGACAGTATTTTTATTATTTTTCAAAAAGATAGAGCTATCTAAAGAATGACTATGTGTGCCAAAAAGAGATTGTATAATTAAAGTTACACCCAAGAAAGTTTATGTAGAAACTACTCCCCAAATATACCTTTTGTAATTTCAAAACATGTTTTGGCACTTCACCTCGTAGTTTTTAGGGTTTTGGAACTCTTTAGTGTTCTTTCTTTATGTTAAAATGCCATCTATTTAGCCTCTTTTATTAGATTTTTATGAATGAATGTAGTCTCTCTCTCTCTCTCCAAAGACAAGATACCACCATTCTAGCCAGCTTGTCTTCAATATTCCTCATTTTATTCATTAATAGAAGTTGGTTTTAATCGTATTGTTGTGCTCTCCGCTATATTTTTGTGTGTGTTTCAATTCATTCATATTAACTGACTCTATGCATTTACAAGGAAATATGTGAGAAAGGATCTAGGATGGGTCAAACAATCCTTTTATAGGTATAGAATAATCACAAGAAAGTGGGCTCAAGCAAGTGAATGCATGCAAGGAGACATGAGGTGCAGAATAAAACTAAGAGTATTCCAACAAACCCTAGGTGGTCATTGTTTGATGATGCTAAGAGAAATGGAAGATATGTGATATTGTCTATTTGGTGAAGAGATATATTTTGCGAATATATATATTCTTGGGAGATTCAATTTTGATATCGTCATCCTAAACATTGAGGTATTCAATCTTGAGATTTGTTACCAAAACATTCCCAAAAATCTTGAGAATTGTTACTAAAAATCATTGACATGTAGTTCTTGAGTGTCATCTCTAAGATTAAAGAAATTGTATTGGATGTTAATCAATTCAATATTTCGGTATTCAGTGAACAAATGTGTTGGGTTTGAGCATACAAGAGACTAGTGAGACAATACATGATGAGTAAAGGGTAGTTCTGATAGCAAGGGATTGAGATGGGTATTGAAATTGGAGATTGCATAGTATACATGAGGGGGTGAAGAAACATATTTTGGAGCCCAAATTTCCCTTCCCCTTCTTGCCAATAGCTTTTTAAAGATGGGAGCAATGTTAGGATATGTGTTTCATACATCTTATAGTCCTATAGTGGAGCAGGTAATGATAGTTGAGTAATAACAAGGAATAAATGATAACAGTGGCAATGGGAATAATTTATTGGAGTAGTGGTAGGGAATAACTCTAGATCACTAATAGCCAATGAATACTAAGAAACAATAATCTATAATTAATTTTTGGTGGTTTCCATCATATAGAATTGGAAAACCATAAATGGTTTATGGTTTTTTATGCCTATTTCTATTGAGTGCTAGGGTTGGAGGAAAATAGAGTGCCTGGGTTTTAACTTACTATTATGCTGCTGAAATTTATTTAGAATCCTTATGTTGATACTAAACACTCTTGTTGAGAGCATAGATACTTTGTAATGTATTGTAACCAGTTAGTTGTTGAATACAACCAACATACTCATGGAGGTGGGTTTTTTATCTCATAAGGGTTTTCCATAAGAAATCATTGTGTAATGGTTTTCTATTTCTTTCATTTTTTTCCCTATCATATACAAATATTTGTGTAAATATTTTTATCACCTCTATTTCCTTTCATTTGGTATCAGAGTCAGCTCAGTTTCAAAATGTTAGGGACAAGGTATTTTTATCTAATATTGGTTAAGTGGGAGCTTGTGTAGAAGGAAATCTTGTTGCAAGGAAATGTAAATCACATCTAGATTAGAAATGGAAAATATTAGTGGCTCTAATTTTGAGATATGAAAGCTCAATATGGATGATCTTCACATAAATCAATATCTATGGGTTGTACTATCTAGAACCAACCCCACTGGTATGAAAGATGAAGAGTGGGTGGGATTAGATAGAAAGGTGAGATTCCTTACCAGGTTCTATTTGGCCAGTTTAGTACTATTGAATGTTTCTAAAGAAATAACTACGACGAATATGTAGTAGAAGTTTGGGGATTTGTATAAGGCTAAATCCTTGTTAATAAAAAAATTCTACACAAGAAGTTATTTTCCTTGAGAATGGGTAATGGTGATTCTATAGCCAAGAACCTTAATGCATTTAATACTATTGTGAACCAGTTGATATTAGTTGGAGTGAATATGGATGAGGAGGATCATTGTATGACCCTTTTGTGTTATTTTATAGATTCATGGGACCACCTGGTAATGGCCATTGAAGCACTATAAATACATTGGTGCTTGATGAGGTTGTGGTTTCTTTACTCTTAGATGAGGTGAGGTGGAAATATTATGAATCCACTGATGATGCCTTATTTTTTCATGGAAGATCAAAGGATGAAGGAAAGAATAGAGAAAAGGATAGATCCAAATACCATGGGAGACATAAGTCTATTGGAAATTTCATGGGAAAATGTTGGAACTACGGAAAGGCAGGGAATTTCAGAAGAGATTGCAAGGATAATAAAAAGAGTAATAAGAAGGGAAAAACGATTATGGTGATTAGTCTGAAAAAAATTCTCAAGATGATGGTGGATATGCCTTTGTTTTTTTCTTGGAAAATCATGCAGGCCAGAGTGCATGATTGATAGAATCTGGAGGTTTCTTCCATATGACTTCCCATTGACACTAGTTTTCAATGTATGAGAAATATGATGGCGTGATGGTATACCTCGGTGATGCCTATCCTCTTTGATGCAGGAGAATATACATCAACATTAAAAAAGGAGGATATTCTAGAGAGAAGCACATCAACCAACACATTTATGGAGCTGATTTGGACTACACGAAGGAGAGCACACCTTTTTGAATTTAAAATTTTATGAAAAGAAATGTAATAAATGATTGGAGGATGAGGCCATCCCCAAAGATCATCCTGGATCAGTATCAATTTAATGTAAAGGTTGTATTGTACAGAGGCTACAAGTCAGCCCTTATCTTATTTGTAAATGTTATTAACTCCAAAGTCCTTAGTAGATGGATGCATTAAATCCTGATAGGATAGCATTAGGTTGTTGGGGGGAAATGATCGATGGATCACCTCTTGTATATATGCTTCTATCTTATTCCCAAAGAAGGTTGTTGTTGTTCATTTGTAAAATTTGTTGCTCACTTTGTAATAGATTTTATTGAGAGAGACTGAGAGTTGTTCCTATTGAGAGATAGAGAGCATTGTATGAGTTATTGAAGAGCAGTGGAGGACTACCTGTATCTATGTATTTACTACTTGAATGAATAGAACAGAGGATCTTTAATCCAATTTTTTGGTGTTGTTGTTGTTGTGTTTATCTGAATGAGTGGTAGTCTTTTTGTTCATTTAAACTATTTGTTTATACTTGTTCTTGTACTTATGAATGTATTATGTTATTGGATACATGAATCTGTGGAGTTAGAATAAGTTTCAATTGTTTCTCTTCTGAGTGCTTGTGCAAGGAGTGAATATTGTCTACAAGGGGTGCGTTGACAAAGTTAAGTTTAAATCAGAGAATATTAGGAGAGATAATGTTGAATATTTGATAGCAGTAGTGCAGAGAAAGCACAGATCGACGCAAGGAGTGCGCAAGACAAGTCGTTCTCATAATTTTTTTAAGGGGAGAACAATTGATTGTTGCAGAGGTTCTAATCATGCAAGGAGTGTGCACAAGGTTTTAAACCCTAGGAGGAACAAGCTCAGGAGAGATAGAGATCTGAGCCTTCGAGCAGAAAATACATAGAAATTTTTCTAAGTTCGAACGTCTAAAATTTCAAAGGGAGTACATAGAGGTTTGACAGAGGCCTCATCTACCTCAAGAGGTTAAGCTCAGGAGGGCCAGTGACCATAATTCCTTGAAGGGAAGAGTTTCAAGAAGTCAACGGTAAAAATCTCGTGGGATATCACCAAGAGAGTTGATGACCATCAAATCAGGGGGAAGTTACTAGGTGGATAACCCTTAAGAACTTCAACACTTTTCTTATTCAAATGTTTAAGGAGTGTCAAGGAACCAGGATAGCTGGATTCCTAAAGCCTGAAGGCCGGAGATCACCACGGTCATTGATCATGGAAGGGAAACACATCGACATATCATTTTTTCAGAGGCAGAGCACTCTAGGAGAAAGGGGAGAAGGGAGAGTAGACCGGAGGTCATTTGAATCCTATAGGTAGGGTCTCATCCTGACCACCATATTGGAGGGGCACGTGGAGCAATCCCATGATTTTGGGGTATATCAGTTCAGGATTTTGAAAGGAAGAGTAGTTGCGAAGAATCTCGAAGCCCGAAGCTTAGTGCATTTTGGGTAAATTCCCAGGTCATAGACCAAGGTCATGTAAGTAAAGGGGCCTAGCGTGTGTCATTTAAATTTAAAAAAAAAGAAAGGGAAAAACGCCAATAAATCACCCATGGCTTTCAAAGAGCCTACACAAATAACTAAGGAGGGCCTGTGTAAACTAAAATTTTGGTTCATTAAGAGCCTAAGAGTCGATTTGACTTTGAAAGTGATTGATCCTTGACTGGGATGTCGAGCAAACCTTGGGAGAGGCAAGGGGTTTGCATCAAGTTTTATAATAGCCATGAATTGTGCTTTGTGTGAAAGATGGTTTTAGTCTGATACCACCAAGTGGTATTAGAGCTAGGAATTGTGATTTGTGTGAAAGATGGTTTTAGTATGATACCACCAAGTGATATCAGAGCCATAATTTAAGATTTGTGTGAATATATCTCAATGCCATGCCACCAAGAAGACATAGGGACAGACCCATAGCGAATCCAACAATGGAGGAGGAAATGAGGAGACTTTGTGCAAGGATAGATTCCATGGAAATTGCACAAAGAAGACCACCAGATGTAGGTGACATCAATGAGGCCGAAAGTAAATAAGTGGAAGTTGAAGGAGATTTAGGAGAAGATGATGTAGAAGAACTCTTGCTGAGATCTGCTGCAAAAATGGGATCCAGAGAAAAAATGGAAATCCCAATGTATGAAGGTAATTTGGATGTGGAAGAGTTGTTAGACTGGATAAGAGCAATGGACAAATACTTTGACTATGAAGAGGTCGATTATGAGAAGAAGGTAGAACATTTTGTCACAAGGTTAAAGGGATATGAAACACCGTGCTGGGATGAATTGCAGGTTGACAGAAGAAGCAAAGGAAAACATAAAATTAAAATCCGGGAAATAATGGTAGCCAAGCTAAAGGCTAAATTCATACCCAAAGAATATCAAATAAATATGTTTAGGAGACTACAGAACCTTAGACAAAAGGATTTGACAGTAAAAGAGTACACATAAGAGTTTATAATATGAAAACTAGACTTGGACATCGTGAAAGTGATGAAGAAAAGGTCTCCAGATACATTAATGGCCTAAGATATGAAATCCAGGATGAAATCAGCATGGTGACTATGAGGATAGTTGAAGATGCTTATCAGGATTCCCTGAAAGCAGAAGATAAGTTGGCTAGAAAACAAATCCAATGAGGCAGAGGAAAAATCCCACACAGAGGTAAGGGAATTGTCCTTGACAACGCTCAGAAGCCCAAAGCTGAAAATGAAAAACCCCATAGTCATATAGAGAGAGGAGGAACGTACAAAGGGAGGAAGTATGGTGGAAGGAATTTGTTTCCTTGAGGAAGAGGAAGAGGCAGAGGAGGAGACATAAGATGTTATGCCTATGGAAATACATGATATATGTCTTGGGAATTCCCCGAGAAAAAGAAATAAGGAGGATAAGCTCACATTTATGAAGCGTAGAGAAGGAATGTTGAAGCAAAAGCTATTGAACATGGAAAAACCTCATGATGAGGAAAATTCTCTTGAAACCAGAGAAGCAGGTGGAAGCACCAGTACAGAGAAATAGTTTGTTTAGGACTAGTTGCAAGACCAAGGATAGAGTTTTCAAGGTGATTATAGATAATGAAAGAACTGACAATTTAGTATCCATAGAGATTGTGGAAAAACTAGAGCTAGAAACAACTGCACATCGAAATCCATATAAGGTATCATGGTTGCAAAAAGGACACCAGGTAATGGTAAGTAAACAATGTCAAGTTGAATTTAAAATAAGACAATAGAAAGATGAGATTTTATGTGATTTAATACCCATGGATGTTTGTTATGTTTTTTTGGGAAGACCATTGCAGTTTGACATAAATTTCATACATGATGGGTGGAAAAACACTTACACCCTAGAGAAGAATGGTAGGACACACATGTTGTTTCCAATAGAGGATAAGAAGGTGAAGGAAGAAGCCAACACAAGCATACTTCTCATGAGTGGGAAGGATCTCTTGAATGAAGTCAAGAAAGAATAGGACATGCAGTTTGTTGTAGTGAGAAAGCCTAGAGTCATCCTTACAAGCACTACTGTGGATGATCTTCCTGGAGAAATTCAGGAACTACTGGAAACTTTTGCTGATATAGTGGCCGATGGGTTACCTTGCTCATTGCCACCCATTAGCATAATCATTAGAGAAATCTTGCCAAACAAAGCATCATACAGGTTGACATCTCAAGAGAATGAAGAAGTCAAGAGTCAAGTCCAAGATCTATTAGAAAAGGGTTTAGTTAGGGAGAGCTTAAGCCCATGTGAAATACCAACTATTATGGAGTCCTAAGAAGGATGGAGGATGGAGAATGTGTACAGATTCCAGAGCCATCAACAAGATAACCATCAGGTACATATTTCCTTTACCCAGAATGGATGATTTGATGGACTGCTTGAGTGTAGCAAGCTATTTTTCAAATATAGATATGAAAATTGATTATCATCAGATAAAAATGAGAGAAGGAGATGAATGGAAAACAACCTTCAAGACAAATGAAGGGTTGTATGAGTGGCTTGTTATGCCATTTGGATTAAAAAATTCCCCAAGTACATTCATGAGGTTGATGAATGAAGTACTCAAAGACTTCATAAGTAAATTTTTCATTGTGTATCTGCATGATATACTAGTCTTCAGTAAAATTGAGGAGGAACAATTGAGACACTTGGAATTAGTGGTGAGAAGGTTGCAATAAGAGAAGTTGCTGATAAATTTAAAGAAGTCATATTTTATGAAGACATAACTCATATATTTGGGTTTTGTGATCTCTTCCAATGAGATGAAGATGGATACAAAAAAGGTGAGAGCTATCAGAGATTGGCCATCACCAAGGAGTATATTCGAGGTAAGAAGCTTCAATGGTTTAGCAAGTTTCTATAGGAAGTCTATTAGAAATTTTAGTGGTATATGTGCACCAATATTAGACACTATGAAGAAGAGACACAAATATTTTAAGTGTCTAGAAGAGATTGAGAAGAGCTTCAGGATATTGAAGGATAAGATCACAAAACAACTAATTCTGGTTCTGCTAGATTTTGGAAAGACATCTCAGGTAAGCTGTGATTCTAGTGGAGTAGCAACTAGAGCAGTCTTAAGTCAGGATAACAGACCTGTAGCATATTTCAGTGAGAATCTAAATGATACCAATAAAAATTACTCCACATGTGACAAATAATTCTATGCAGTTATTCAAGCCTTGAAGAAGTGGAGGCATTATCTTATTCCCAACGAATTTGTGTTGTATTGTGATAATCAAGCTCTACATTTCATCACTGGGTAGGAGAAGATGAATCAAAGGCAAGCAAAGTGGGTGGAATTTATGTAGAATTTCACTTCTGTTATCAAGCATATTTCTGGTAGTGCAAGTAAAGTTGCAAATTCTTTGAGTAGGAGGTGTTTTATTATGCAGGAATACAAAGTGGAAACCTTAGAGTTTGAACAGGTTAAGTAAATGTATGGTGAAGATGCAGATTTCAAAGAAGCTTATGAGGCATGTGAAAATACTTTGCTAAGGGACATGAGCCATGGATGGAATATTTGATTCAGGATGGATTGTTGTTCAAAGGGAGCAATTTGTGCATACCAAAATGCTCAATGAGAGACAATTCGCTGAAAGAAAAGCATAGTGGAGGCCTAGAAAGACATTTTGGCCATGATAAAACATTCGCATAGTTGAGTAGCTCATACTATTGGCCAGGTATTGGATCTGAAGTGCAGAAATTTTTGAACAAATACATAATTTTCCAGTATGCAAAAGTAAGACAACAGAACACTAGTCTTTATCAATCATTTCCTATTCCAGATAGGCCTTGGGATGCTATCAGCATGGATTTTGTGTTGGGATTTCCAAAAACCCAAAGGGGAAGTGATTCCATATTTGTGGTAGTTGCCAGATTTTCCAAAATGGCACACTCTATACCATGCCAACAGACAAAGGATGCTACACACATATCCAATCTATTTTTCAAAGAAGTTGTGAGACTACATGGGTTGCCTACGAGCATTGTTTCGGAGAGGGACACTGAATTTGTTGGTCATTTCTGGAGAACATTGTGGAAAAAATTGGGGATAGATTTGTCCTTCAGTTCAACATATCACCCTTAGACAGATGGATAGACTGAGGTGTTAAACATAATTTTGGGGAATTTCCTGAGGAGCTTAGTCACTGAGAACCACAGTTAGTGGGATCATATTCTTCCACAAGAAGAATTTGCATACAATGATTCACCAAATAGGAGCACTGGAAGAACTCCATTCCAGATTTTGTATGGAATACACCCAAGAGGGATATCAAAACTAAGAAATTTGGGATAGAATGAACTCAAAAGTGTAGGAGATGAAGATTTTGCTACAGAGATGTAGACAATTCATGGTGAGATCAAGGAGAATCTGCAAGACAACAACAATAAGTACAAAGAGAGAGTTGATCAACACATGAGAGAGTTTCAATTTGAAGTGGGAGATCAAGTTTTAGAAAAATTATGGAAGGAAAGGTTCTCGAGGGGAACATATAACAAACTAAAAATGAAAAATATAGGACCATGCAAGATCCTTAGAAAGTTTGCAGCAAATTCTTATGAGATAGAGCTTCCAGACAATTTGGGAATATCACGTATTTGTAATGTTGCAAACTTGTATCCTGGGAATATGAAACATGAGGATCAAATGATCAGAAGGAAATCATATGGGAAAAACAAATGCTTGTATCAGAGAAGCCACAGATGGAGAAGATCATAGATCAGAGAATTGGAAAAAGGACCAGAAGGAAGATGTATTTTGAATACCTTGTGAAGTAGAAAGGCCATCCAGAAGAAGATTCCAGCTAGGTAAGTGTAGAATATATTTTGAAGCAAGGAAAGACAGTTCAGGATCTCATGGATAAGAGTCCATGAATTTTTGGCCATTGGAGTATGATGCAGGAGCATCTACATCATCATTAAAAAAGGAGGACAGGATGGAGAGCAACACATCAACCAATCCATTTATGGAGTTGATTTGGAATACAAGAAGGAGAGTGCACATTTTTGAATTTGAAACTTTATGAAAAGAAATGTAATAAATGATTAGAGGTTGAGGGCATCCCCAATATCCTCTCAGATCAATATCACTTTAATGTAAAGGCTGTATTGTACAGAGGTTGTGCATCAAACCTTATCTTATTTGTAAATGCTATTAAGCCCAAAATACTCAGTAGATGGATGAATTAAATCCCCATAGGATAGCATTAGGTTGTTGGGGCGAAATGATCGATGAATCACCTCTTGTATATATGCTTGTATCTTATGCCCAAATAAGGTTGTTGTTGTTCATTTGTAAAAAAAAATTCTCTCTTTGTAATAGTTGTTATTGAGAGAGGGAGAGAGTTGTTGTTGTTGAGAGCCAGAGAGCATTGTATGAGTTGTTGAAGAGCAGTGGAGGACTACTAGCATCTATGTATTTACTACTTGAATGAATAGAACATAGGAGCTTTGATCCAAGTGTTTGGTGTTGTTATTATTATTTTTATCTGAATGAATGGTAGGCTTTATGTTCATTTAATTTCTTTGTTTATACTTGTTCTTGTACTTATGAATGTATTATGTGATTGAATACATGAATCTGTGGAGTTAGAATAAGTTTCAATTGTTTCTCTTCTAAGAGCTTGTTCCAGGAGTACATATTGTCTGCAAGGGGTGAATTGATAGATTTAAGTTTAAATCAGCGAAGCTCAGTAGAGATAACGTTGAATCTTTGATAGCAGTAGTGAAGAGAAAGCACAGAGCCACACAAAGAGTGCATAGGCCAATTCATTCTCAGACTTTTGTGAATGGGAGAATAGTTGATTGTTGAATATGTTCCAAGCACGCAAGTAGTGTGTGAAAGGATTTAAACCCTTGTAGGAACAAGCTTAGCAGAGATAGTGATCTGAGCCTTTGAGGAAAAAATACTTAGAAAGTTTTCTAAGTCCAAACATCTAAAAGTTTGAAGGCAGTGCACAGAGGGTTGACAGAGGTCTCTTCTACCTCGAGAGGTTAAGCTCAGGAAGGCCAGCGACCATAATTCCTTGAAGGGAAGAGTTTCAAGAAATCGATAGTGAAAATCCCATGGGATATCACCAGGAGAGTTGACGATCATCAGATCGGGGGGAGGTTGCAAGGTGGATAGTGATCCAGATTATTTTCGGCACAAAATGAGAGTGGAGATATAATAAATAAATGCACATAGATATCGTGAATATCTAATAATATAACATAAATGTATCAAATATGCAACCATAAAAACAGAGATACAGTAACACACGATTTCTATTAATGAAATAAATGTACAGAGACTGTAAAAATACAGAGTGAAAGACTCGCTAGAATGGTGGTAGCTTATCTCTGAGAAGAGATGTGACACCTACTCACATTCTCAAGAAGATGATTATTAAAATGAGGTTCTAAGGGCCTTTTTAACATAATTAAAATCCAAAACCCTCACCCCAGAAGATGAAAAGCCAAAAGGTTTGCGGACCCCGTTTTGTGTAGTTTGGTGTATCAACTTCCCATGGGTGTAACTTTGGCACACGATCTCCGTTTGGGGTGCACGATAGCTTGTTAGAAATGTCTAACTGAGGAATACAACTTTGATGTGAGAAACATCGAAGGAACTTCCATTTTGCTCCCCGTTTTCCCAAAAAACGTTGTTTAGGGCCTCAAAACAACTCTCGAAGTGCAGGACCCGAAAAACTACCAAAAATAGTAAATTACCAAAATTGCCAGAAAACTTTTTTGAGCCAGTTGGAAAAGGTGGGTGGCCACCAATATCCACCTAGATCAATCCTCCCTCCTTAGGAAGCAATGGTATCCATTGTGTTGAGTTGTCGGGGGAGAGGGAAATGCATTTGCTGAGTCTGAATCTTGGTGAGTTGCTTGCCTTGCTGGAGAAGTTGCGTTGCTTAGCTTGTTCAAGGCTATCACGAAGCTATGGCTGGAAAGGTTGGACCTTTCTAACCAATTTGGATACTTGATATGACTGTGTGCAGAAGGAGTCTTTGTTCTTTGCTGCAACCTTGTCGACCTGCTTCTGTTGGATAGAAGGTGCTTGGGCTGAAGCTGTGGTGGTTGCAGTATCCTTCTATTCACCTTTTGAACAGATTGTGAAGAAGATGAATTTTGTAGTATGATATACTACCTTGCATCATTGTTTAGGTGGGACAGTAGTTGGAACTACCTCTGGTATTCTGTAGAGATGACCCCCCAAAGTAACAATGACACTACGAGGTCGAGACTCATAAACAATGTGGTGTCTCCAAATATATGGTTGGCCCAAGAGAATATCACAGAAATAAAATGGGGAAACATCACATAATACCTCATCCTTGGTGAAGCCACCCGATGTTGTATGGATGTGGGTGTGGTGTTTTCAACAATCCCAATTGTTTGACGACCTCTGCTGAGATGAGGTTATTCTGGCTTCCGCTATCAACAATAAAATGCAGTGTGGTCCCCTTCACCCACATTTGTGAATGAAAGAGGCGCTCCCCCTCTTCGGGATCTGTTGGTTCTTCTGGTTGAATTGTTGCGATCGTAACAATAGCAGTGGGGTCTACGTCAATGATCTGTCTTTTACAAGTCTTTCCAGAATCAGATTCTGAGTTAGGGTTCAACTCCCTGTATTTGATCTCGACCAACAATGACTGTTTTTAGCGACATTCATCAGTGTTGTGATAGGGGATTTTGTGGAAATCATACCATTTTTCGGTGTCCTTCTTTGTCTTCCTATGACCCTTATTTTCCTGTGGCTTGGGATGGTTTTCAGGAGACTGTTTATTAGGGCCGTCTTTATCATACTTTGTTTGTTGTGGATTTGCAGGCCCGAACTCCCATTTGTTCTGGTTCTTAAATTTCTGCTCAATTTTAAGAACATATCGATAAGCAACACTGAGTGATGAGATATCTAGAAAATACATTTCAATTTGGATGTATTTGTAGAGGCTCGAGGTATTTCAGAACCAAATGTTGCTCGAAGTCATTGATACCCATCTTGGTGTGAAAGGTATGGAAGGTATTGGTGAACTCTGGAACTGCTTGGGCCCTCTCTTGCTGTAGTGTGGTCCATCTCATGTACTGGTCCGCATAGTTGCCAACAGGGTAATACTGTTCCTTTACTGCATCCACAAAAAAATCCCAAGTGGGCTCGACCCATATATTCCAGACTCCTCTGTGGAACTTTGCTCCAAATAAGTTTCCCACCAATGCTTGACATGGGGGAGAGATTGAAAGAGTGTGAAGGTGATATTTTCTCTATCAGAAAAATTGTGAATAGAGAAATAACCTTCTAGCAGATTTAACCATTTGTCTAGGGGATCTGCATGTATCTGTCCTTAAAATACAAAAATATTAAAATTAACTTGTAACTTGAAAGCCGAGGTGCCTCCAAAGTGGCCTCTTGATGAATATGCACCTGCTGCTATCGACAGACGTTGAAGGATCTGGGAAAAATTCTCCATCATTTCATCCCTCTATCACGTGAGAGCTTGCCCAAGCAACAGATTGATAGAATCGTCTCCTCTTCCATTTTTATTTTCTTCCTCCATGGAGGGTTTATTGGGAATGAGAGAGCGACTATATTCAAGAGAGACAAGCTCGAGACCCAACTTGCTATACTCAGACCTCGTTAGGGACATGCACTAAAAAATGATCAAGAGCAGCCTGCTCTGATACCATTGATCTGTATTATTTTCGGCACGAAATAAGAGCAGTGATATAATAAAAAAATGCACAGATATATCATGGATATCCAATAATACAATATAAATTTATCAAAGATGCAACCATAAACACAGAGATATAGTAATACACGATTTATATTAATGAAATAAATGTACAGAGACTTTAAAAATACATAGTGAAAGACTCACTAGAGTGATGGCAGCTTATCTCTCAGAAGAGATGTGACAGATACTCGCATTTGCAAGAAGATGATTATTACAATGAGGCTCTAAGGGCCTTTTTAACATAAGTAAAATCCAAAACCCTAACCCCAGAAGATGAAAATCCAAAATGTTTGTGGACCCCGTTTTGGGTAGTTTGGTGTATCAACTTCCCATGGGAATAAATTTGGCATACGATCTTTGTTTGGGGGCGTTCGATAGATCATTAGAAATATCTATCCAAGGAATACAACGTTGATGTGAGAAACATCGAAGGAACTTCCATGTTGCTCCCTGTTTTCCCAAAAAGTATCGTTTAGGGCCTCAAAACGGCTCCAAAAGTTTAGGACCCGAAAAACTGCCAAAATTAGTAAATTACCAAAATTGCTAGAAAACTGTTTTCAGTCAGTTGGAAAAGGTGGGTGGCCACCAATATCCACCTGGATCAAATAACCCTTAAGAGATTCGACACTTTTCTTATTCGAGGATTTAAGGAGTGTCAAGGATCCAGGATAGTTGGAGTCCCGAAGGCCAAAGGCTGGAGATCACCACAACCGTTGATCGTGGAAGGGACATGCATCGATAGATAATTTTTTCGGAGGAAGAAAAATTAAGGAGAAAGGGGAGAAGGGAGAGTAGACCGGAGGTCCTTCGAAGCCTGGAGGCAGGGACTCATCCTGACCACCGGCTTGGAGGGGAACGTGGAGGAATCACGTGAGTTCGGGGTATATCACTTTGGGAGTTTTAAAGAAATAGTGGTTTCCAAGAGTCCCAAAGCCCTAAGCTTAGCCCCTTTTTGCTTAAGTCCTAGGTCACAACACAAGGTCATGTGAGGGAAGGGGCCTAGTGGAGGGATCTAGCGCCTATCGTTTAAATTTAAAAAAAAAAGGAAAAAGTGCCAGGAAAGCGCCTGCAGGTTTCAAAGAGCCTGCACAGAGAACTAAGGAGGGCCTATGTAAACTAAAATTGGGGTTCAACAAGATGCTAAGAGTTGATTCGACTTTGAAAGTGATCAATCCTTGACTGAGAGGTCGTGCAGACCCTGGGAAAGGCATGAGGTTTGTGTCACTCTTAGAATATTTTTTTGTGGTAGAGTCTTGTTCAGATTCATTGATGGAATCAATATTAACATCAATGGATTTTTTCACATTCTAGATTTGGCATAGAAGCTACCATCGGTAAGAAAACTTAATGATGTACAAGTGAAAGTTTTTTTCTCTACCAAAGGGTGTAATATGGTCTGAATAGCTATGGTTAACACTATGGGTGTTCATGTGGGAATCTTTTTCTATCTTGATGCATGCACCATTAAAGGTAATAGTTCTTCAATTTTTGTAGTAGAGAAATTTGTTGGATATACACCTTCACAATCAAAACCTATATCTAATTTTGATGTTCATGATTTTTGGGTACCAAAACAATAACTTGCATAAAAAATAAAGTTACATGTAGAGGAGACAATGATATGGCACCAAATATTGGGACATATAGGTGAGAAGGTAATGTAGAGGGAATTGGATGCAACATGCACACAATTGCAACACTTACCCTGGTACAAAATACACAGCGGAAAAGAAAAATAGAAATATTGTTGCTAAATAATAAGGAGCTTATCTTAAGCACCAGAAAAACACAAAATGAAACACGACTCTTTTATTGATTCAAAGTAAATAACATGAATTACATTACATCGAGCCTAGGTTAAAAGATAGCCATGAATTGCTACTTTTGTGGCTGAAAACCACTACGAAATCGTCCAGAGGGTAATGGTCTACATGTATGAGTTGAGATTCTATTTCACCCTTCCTACATGATCACCCAACCTTGAATCTTTCTCTCCAGTCCACCTTCTACAATTTCCTTAATTTGTGGTTCACCAACCTCTTCAAAACCATGCTACATGTATTTTTAAAACTCCTACTTGGCTCTGAAACAATTTTCCTTCCCTCTAAGAACAAACTATTATCCAAACCGTCTCTCTATCTTCTAGATCACTTCAACTTCCTTTCGGCCTCAGGTCACTCTTTGTCCTTTAGCCATGATTTATTTTACCTAAAGGTAGTTGTGACTTATCATGAATGCATGCCAGCGTGGAAAAATCAAATGTGTGCAGTCAGAGTGTTTCAAATGAAGAAACATCGTGACACCTGTAAAATTTCACTATACACGGGATTTTTAGCACGAGTTTAAGCATGAGTTTCAGCAAGAGTTTCAACATAACACTTGTAAAATTTCAGTATATGTGGTAGTTTCAACACGAGTTTCAACATTATTTCTAGCATGTGTTTCAACATGAGTTTGAACATGAGTTTTAGGATAGCAAGAGTAGTTGTAGGATTAATCAGTAGTTCGAGTTTACAAGAAACTGACTAAATAAAATGGACCACTAACACAGTCCTTATTCAACTAATTTCCTATTTGCAGAATGGAAATATTTTTGGGCGATGCGAATTTCTCGAGCCCAAGGATGCTCCTGCATCAGACACCCCTGGTAAAAAAAACATGAGATCCAGCTCATGTGCAGATCAATGTTGAAGTGAATATTTATGCACCTGTGCTAATTGATCTTCAGTCATCCACGATGCATCCTCTGCCCCTCAATTCAATTCTTCCACTTGATCAAATATTCCATGTACTCCTTTCAACAAGTCTTCTTACCAATTCTGGTAGCAATAATTTCTTCAATTTGCTCCTCAAATTTAATTGGTAGATGTTGTCTCCATTTGTTGAGGGTACCTTCATCATCTCTTCTTTCCCATTCATGAAACTCATAGAGGCCAACAACATTAAATGTAGGATATTTTTCAAATTTCTTCAGAAGTTCCAACCGATAAGAATTATCATATATCTTTTTCAGAATTCAACATGGACCTGTATTCTTGTACTTGATTTTGTTATATGTACCTCAAGGAAATAGATCCTTCCTCAAGTGATCCATGACCATCTCACCCTCTCAGAATACCTTTCATATTTTATGATGATATGCTCTTTGTTTATAACTATCATTGCTAGTATGCAATTTATTCTTTACCCGTTCTTGTAATTCATGCATGTTGTCCACAAAATCATTCACATCAACACCCTTCTTTCCTTCCAAATTTGGAAATGCAACCAAATATACTACACCTTTTGGCGACCGTCCATAAATAGTATTAAATGGAATCTTTCCCATAGACCTATTCGCCAAATCATTATATGTGAATTCATCTTAGGCTAATGCCAAATCCCATTGACTAGGATTCTCTCCACTTAAACTTCTCAATAAATTTCCTAGATTCATGTTCACTAATTCTATCTGACCATCTATTTCAGGATGATACACTACAAGCCTAATGTTTTCCAGAGTGTCCTTTAAAAATGTCCAAGGAATCCAGTATCACGATCTGAAGTAATACTTTGTAGAAGCCCATGCAATCTAACCACCTCTTGGAAAACCAATAATGCTACTTCACTGGAATCACTAGTGTTTTTACATGCTATGAAGTGTGCCATTTTTTAAAACCTATCAACAACTACCATTGTTGAATCATTCTTTCTTCGAGTCATAGGAAATCCTAAGACAAAATCCATACTGATATCCTCCCAAGGTCCTTTGGGTATGGGAAATGGAGTATAGAGTCTCGTGTTCTAACTTTTTTCTTTGGATAGTTGACAGATCCTACAACCTTCCACAAAATTTTGAACATACTTTTTAAAGATGGGACAAAAGTACCTCTCCTTCACCAAGGTTATGGTTTTCCCAATCCCAAAATTTCCTCCTAAACCACCACTACACAACTCTTTAATGTGATTCAGTCATATGGAAATTCTGGGAATACACAACTAATGATTTTTAAACAAAAACCCCTCCTGGATATGGTAGTCCAGATATGGTGTTCTATATAAACTCCAAGGCTCACATTCCTTTAAATATTCTGATAAATCTGCATCTTCTTCATACAATGCCTTTAGATAGTTCAGGCTTACCACTTCTACTAACTCAGTATTGAGTAACTCTATACTCTGGATTAATGCATCAACTACCTTATTGGACTTCCCAGACCTGTGTTTCAACACAAAATAATAACTTTGCAAGAATTTTACCAATTTAGTATGCTTTTGATTCAACTTACCTTGGTTGCTAATGTACTGCAGAGATTTGTGATCTTTGAACAAGAACAAACTCCTTCGGTGGTATATAATGTCATCATTTCCTAAAATCTTACACAATAGCATAAAATTCATGATCGTAAACAAAGTACTTCTTTCTGTACTCGTTCAACTTCTCATTGAAAAATGCAATGGGTCTACCTTCTTGACTTAGAACTGCTCCAATTGTTGTTCCACTAGCATCACTATCATCCTGAAACACTTTATTAAAAGTTGGTAATACTAATACTGCTTTTATTGTTACTTTCTTCTTCAATTCTTCCAACGACTTCTCTGTTATTGTAGTCCACTGAAACACTCCCTTCTTCAGACATTATGTAAGAGGCTCACATATTTGGCTAAAGTTCCTAATGAATTTATGGTAAAATAAGGCCAATCCATGGAAACTCCTCACATTGAATGTGCATCTTGGTGTTGGTCATTCAAGGATATCCTTCACTTTCTCAGGATTCATTTTTAGTCCTTCCTTTGAAACCCCAAAACCCAGGTACACTAACTCTCACTGCATGAATGTACACTTGTTCAGGTTTATCAATAGTTTCTCTTCTTCCAAGTGTTATAACACTTCTCTCACATGCTCAACATTCTCTATTATGCTCCTGCTAAAAATCAACATATCATCCAAATATACAACCATCAACATACCCAAAAATGGCTTCAAGACTTCATTCATCAATCTCATGAACGTGATGGGATCATTAGTTAATCCGAATGACATCACTAACCATTCAAACAGTCCATCTTTCATCTTGAATGATGTCTTCCATTCATCACCTTCTTTGATTTGAATATGGTGATAACCACTCTTTAAATCGATTTTTGTAAAGTACTCCACACCACTTAAACAATCCATTATATCATCCATTCTCGGCAGTGGAAATATATACTTGATAGTGATATTTTTTATAGCACATGAATTAGTACACATTTTCCATTCCCCTGTTTTCTTTGGAGTCAACACTATTGGTATTGCACAAGGACTTTAGATTTCTCTAATCAGTCCTCTATCAAGAAGCTCTTGCACTTGTCTATTCACCTATTCACTCTCCATTGGAGTCATCCTATAAGGTGCTTTATTAGGTGAGATCGATCCAGGAATTAAATCAATTTGATGAGAAATACTTTTCACTGGAGGAAATCCTTTTGGCAGATCATTAGCAATAATCTCCTTAAATTCACCCAACAACAACTTTATTTCTGTATATACAACATTTGGATTTTCTACACCTTTCACTTCTTTCAAAATCACTGCTAAACATAATGTTACTTTTCTTTTTTCTTGCAAAAATTATTTAGTAGAACATAACATGATTTTGTTGCTACTCGTTTTTATATCAGCATAATTTCTTGATGCTGGTACTGTATCCTCCAGCATTGGTGTTAATTTATAACATTTTCCATCTTTCTTGAACTCATACATGTTTTCCTTACCATCATGGTGAACTTGTCTATAAAATAACCATGGTCTTCCCAACAATATATGGAATGTATCCATCCCAATCAGGTCACATAACACATGCTCCTGAATGCTCCCTATCTAAAAATTCAATAAGCATTGCTCAGTCACAGTCACTTGATGTCCCTTGTTCAACCAAGAAACACAATAAGGTTTTGGATGGTTCAACCTTGTCAAGTTCAGTTTGTTCATGACTTTAGTGGATGCCGAATTTTCTGTACTTCCTCCATCTATAATCAGGTTACAACATTTTCCTTGAATCTTACATTTTGTTTTAAAAACATTATTTCATTGTTTGGTTCCTTTGCATCTTCTTGTTAAGATTTTAGCAACACTCTCTGGTACAAAAAATTATCACCTTGTTCTTCCTAAAGAACAAACACATTTTCTCCAACTATTGAAGCTTCGTCAGCCTATGTGACTCATTTGCATGCTTCACCTCTCATCCATGAAGTTTTCCTTTCTGGAAATTTAGACTTCTTTTGTCCCTCTACACTACAGTGATAACAAGTGATTACCTATCTCCCCTTTCCTCTTCTGAATCCTCTTCCTCTACGAGCTCCATTTCCTACTCTGATACTTTAACCACTGACAGATTCTTATTCCCTTTCAATACCTTTAGTAGTTCCTACTTTATCTCATCCTTTAAAACCTCTTCCTCTACCTATAGGCTGTGTTTTCCTGAATATTTTCTTCTACCTTCAAGGAAACTTGATAAGATTCATCAACAATGTGGAAATAGGGTGTGCTCATTCTATCTTGAATCAAATACTTCAACCCATTTACATACCTTGCAACTCGTTGGAACTCTGGTTCTTTGAGGCCTTCTATGACTGACAGCTTAAAGAATTCTTTAGTGTATTCACGAACATATGTCTCCCTTTGTCTGAGGTTCTGGACTTGTCAGAACAAATTTTGCTAGTAATAAAGATGAAGAAATTTCTCTTTAATCTTGGTAAACATATTCTTCCAAGTTTTGATTTTCTCCAACTGATTATTCACTATATCCTTCTGCAACATATCCCACCATAGTGTTGCATGGCCTTTCAGTTTCGTAACAAAAAATCTTACCCGATTTGGATCCTGAATATTTTCATACTCGAAGTATATTTCGAGTTCTCCAATCCAGCCAATGAGAACATCATCTCTCAAAATACCATCATGATAGGAAACCTCAACCTTTGCACTACGCCTGTTACTCAAATATGAAATCAACCTAGATTTTGGGTCTCTTTCATCACCATCCCATTCGTCTTCAATGTTTTCTTTTGGCTCTGAGTATACTTCATCATATCCATTCCTACGATTTTCCAATTCCTCTATTCTTCTTCTCAAATTTTCAAGTTCTCGATTTCCTGCACCTCCCCTTCCTGCTCCTATCCTTCATGATGGAATTCCTCCAAGTTGTATGTGTCTTACCAACATCCACAGACCTCACACGGTTCTGTAACCCAAATTGAATTCCATCACTCTTGTTGGTCAAACACCACGAATAGGTATTATGTACCATGTCTTCACAGAAATAGATTAGATGTTAATCCCAGAGAAGAACTAGGATATGATACCACATAATGTAGAGGGAAATAGTTGCAACACACACATAATTACAACACACACCCTACTACAAAATACATAGTGGAAAATCAAAACATAAATATTGTTTCTAAATAATAAGGAAATTCAAATGCGATCTTAAGCACTAGAAACACATGAAATGCAACAACACTTCTTTATTGATTCGAAGTAAATAACATGAATTACATTACATTGAGCCCGGTTTAAAAAACAACCATGAATTGTTGCTTATGTGGCTGAAAACCACTATGAAATAGTCCAAAGGGTAATGGTTTGTGTTTATGGGCTGATATTTTGTTTCACCCCTCCTGTGTGCTCACCTAGCTTGGAATCTTTCTCTCCATTGAACCTTCTATGATTTCCTTACTTCATAGTTCACCAACCTCTTCAAAATCGCTCTCCATTTCTTTTTAAAAGTCCTCCTTGGCTCTGGAACGATTTTCCTTCCCTCCAAGAATGCGTTTTTATCCAAACTATCTTTGTGTCTTCCAGAACAATTCAACTTCCTTTTGGCCTCAGGTTATGCTTTGTCCTTTAGCCACAATTTCTTTTACCTAATGGTAGTTGTGACTTATCATGAATGCATGCCAGTGTGGATAAATCAAATGTGTGTGGCCATAATGTTGTAAATGAAGAAACATCGTGACACCTATAAAATTTCACTATATGTGGGAGTTTCAGCGCGAGTTTCAACACGAGTTTTAGCATAACACTTGTAAAATTTCACTATATGTGGCAGTTTTAGCAAATGTTTCAGCATTAGTTTCAACATAGCAAGAGTGATTGTAGGAGTAATCAATAGTTTGAGTTTACAAAAAATTGACTAAATAAAATGGACCACTAACACAGTCCTTATTTGACTTATTTCCTATTTGCAGAATGGAAATATTTTTGGGTGATGTGGATTTCTCGAGATCAAGGATGCTCCTGCATCAGAAGGGCCTATGAGCCTTGAAAAAAAAAAATTATCAATGGATTAAATGATCGTGCTCTTAAATTATTATTTTTTAGCATTGCATATATAGAAAACAAAATTGTGTTCAATTGTATTCTAGTTATCTCAAATCTTTTGTATTGTTGGACTTAATTCATTATAATGTGTTTTCTCCAATTAAAGTTCATTTGATTTCTAAGTGTTTGTATTATGCTTCACTTATTGATAATTTTTCTAGAAGTATATGAGTGTATTTTCTTAGAACTAAATCATAGTTTTTAGTGAGTTTAAGGAGTTTAAATCTATATTGGAAAATCAGACTAGTAGGGATATTAAAGTGATGAGGATTGATAATGGAAGTGAGTTTTGTTCTACAGAGTTTGATAAATTTTGTAAGTAGAATGACATTGAAATACACAAGACAATTGCATATACCCCTCATAAAAATGGAGTTGCATAATGAATGAACATAATGTTGATGGGTAGATCCAAGAGTATGCTTAGTGGAGTCGGATTAGAGAAGAATTTATAGGTATAAGTAGTTTCTACTGCATGTTACTTGATCAGAATATCGCCCACATTATCTCTTCAGGATAAGACCCCCATGGAGGTTTGGACATGAAAGAAGACATCACTTAAACCTCTTCATGTTTTTTTTTTGTGAGGAATATGCTCATGTGCCTAAGGAGAAGCGACTAAAGTTGGATGACAAGGCTATGAGATGTATCTTCATTGGCTATTGTATTGGTGTGAAATGGTACAAGCTTTGGGATAATATGGATAGAAATTTTTTGTATAGAATTGTAACATCCATATTTTCATTGACCACATTTTCATAACACTAATTATTCTTTAAGGACACTTTCTTGCAAGTGATCCGCTTAAACAAGGTACATTATGATTATCTGATTTGGTTTATAATTTTATGCTATGATTGAGTATTGAAATTTGATATGTTATTAATATTGATGTATAGCATTGAAAAGTATTTTTATGAGGTTTCCTAAGTGTGAAGGAAACGTGACATGATGAGGATGTTGATGGCATCAATAGACTTCCTTAGACTCCAGATTGAGTCAGGGAGTGGACTATTGACTTATATTATGAGTACTTGATTTATTACACATGTGTTATATGATGATTTCAGCTATGTATTTCATGTATATCAGTTATCAATATTATTGTTTTCAATGGATGCATGCATGGTGACGCTTGCTAATCCGACTCACAAATGGAGTAGAGGGGTCATACACAGATATCAGATGGATGAGGGAGAGGTGTGGCAGTGTCCCTTTCACAACCTACTGGCACTTCGGCTGTGACCGAAACTGAAGGTTAATGACTACCTTGTTCCTGATAGGTTCACGATGTCATGAGGGTAGACTAAGACAGTTGCTCACGAGGATTTCTGAGGGGCGTGCAATAAGTCAGATTCCTTATTCCTCAGTAATCTCTTAGTCTCACATAGGGTCGACAAGTGGAGTATTGACTCTGAGCATCATACAACTTCCAAACTGGGTCAATTGGCGAGTGGTACCTTTGGAGAATGTAGGTGCATCTTGAAGGGCACGTCGCATGAATAATAATGATTTATAAAAAAAAATCTAAAATACCTTAGAGAATAAAACATTTACTTAGAACTGATAGAAAAGAAAATATGAATTTAGATAACTTTATATTAATTTATGAAAGGGAACATAATAAAAACCTAAGTCTAATTTTTTTATTTCCTAAAGAATTTATAGAAATGAGTTGAGGGAAATTAGACTAATAAAAACTAGTATAGGGTGAATAAGAATAAAAATTAAAACATGCGCACAATGTGTGCATGAAATTAATAAGTAAAATGAAATTTAATTAAAAGAAATTATTTTCATGAGAGAATGGGTTGTCAACATAGAGTTAGAATCCCAAGTCAATCAAACTCTAAATCCTAATTAAGAGAAGAGTCCTAATCAAAATCCAACTGTAAATTAGTTAGGAGACACAATAAATTAAGAGAAATTGGGGAACTAAGTGGAAACTAGGAGAAAGTCTAGGAAATAATTGTGGATATGAGGGAAAATGCATAATTTATTTAATTAAGAGAAATTAGAACATGTGCAACTTGGGGGGAAAGTGACATGTGTTTAGGGTGAATAATATCTAAAAAATTATTTACAAATTATCTAATATTGCATGAGAAGACAAGAGTCAAGAGAAATATTTTTATAAAAGAAAGGTGAGCAAGAAGGAAATGTACCCTATTGTTGGATGATTGAAATGTTGTTAAAATTTCTATTGACTGGTTTACTTGTGCGAGTTGATCTTCAATTTTGAGCAAGAGGTGGAAGCCTCTCCTTGGGAGGGAAAGCTTGAGCTAGTTTTGGTCTAAGATTTTGTGTGTGACCTCTTTGCGGATGGGGGGATAAGGGAGAATAAAAGTACCCCTATCATTGGCTAAGAGGTACCGGTGAGGTCTTCATTACAAAGACAAAGCAAGAAAGTATTAAACTGATGAACTTTGTATGATAACTTATGGAATACTTTTGATTGTTGATATATTATGTCATTTAATATATATATGTGTGTGTTTTGAATGAGAGAATTGTGTAATTATCATGTGGACAGTGATAAATATGTTAGGGTGTGAAACTAAATTGTAAAGCATAATTATTCCAAAGTAACGATGATGTTGGGTATCAGAAGAATCGACCTTTGGTTATAAAATTTACAGTCTTCTCTGATTGATCAACATTTCAACTTTAAATTGTCAATTAAATTGATACGACTTGGTACACCTGTAAGTAGACGTTTTTTGCGAGGTTTATTTTTTCCTTGTTCTTTCCATAAGTTTCTTGGACTTTTAATTTTCCTGCTCCTGGTTATTCCATCCTCACTATGATTTTCATTTTCTGTGTCAGCCGTCGTATTAGTTTTCCTTCACCAAGATATTAAATTATCTATTTTGCCTGGTTGAATAATTGTATTCTTGTCTAGTTCTGAATTTATACTAGGATAAACTTGTTTTATTTATTAATTTATCTTTTAACTACCAAAGCTGGAGATGGTAGTCCTTCAAAAAGATGGTAGTCCTTCAACAAATCCAGGCAGTATTTTTTTATTATTTTTCAAAAAGATAGAGCTATCTAAAGAATGACTATGTGTGCCAAAAAGAGATTGTATACTAAAGTTACATTCCAACAAGGTTGATGTAAAAACTATTTCCCAAATATACGTTTTGTAATTTCAAAACATGTTTTGGCACTTCACCTCGTAGTTTTTAGGGTTTTGGAACTTTAGGGTTCTTTCTTTATGTTAAAATGCCATTATTTTAGCCTCTTGTATTAGATTTTTATGAATGAATGTACTCTCTCTCTCTCTCTCTCTCTCTCTCTCTCTCTCTCTCTCCAGAGATAAGATACCACCATTCTAGCCAGTTTGTCTTCTACAATATTCCCCTATTTTATTCATTAATAAAAGTTGGGTTTTAATTGTATTGTTGTGCTCTCTGCTATATTTTTGTGTGTGTTTCAATTCGTTCGTTATACAATATGGATCATTCATTTATAAGGAAATATGTGAGAAATGATCTAGGATGGGACAAACAATCCTTTTATAGTCATAGAATAATCACAAGGAAGTGGGCTCAAGCAAGTGAATGCATTCAAGGAGACATGGGGTGCAGAATAAAACTAAGAGTAGTTCAACAAACCCTAGGTTGTCATTGTTTGATGATGCTAAGAGAAATGGAAGATATGTGATATTGTCTATTTGGTGAAGAGATATATTTTGCGAATATATATATTCTTGGGAGATTCAATTTTGACATCGTCATCCTAAACATTGAGGTATTCAATCTTGAGATTTGTTACCAAAACATTCCCAAAAATCTTGAGAATTGTTACTAAAAATCATTGACATGTAGTTCTTGAGTGTCATCTCTAAGATTAAAGAAATTGTATTGGATGTTAATCAATTCAATATTTCGGTATTCAGTGAACAAATGTGTTGGGTTTGAGCATACAAGAGACTAGTGAGACAATACATGATGAGTAAAGGGTAGTTCTGATAGCAAGGGATTGAGATGGGTATTGAAATTGGAGATTGCATAGTATACATGAGGGGGTGAAGAAACATATTTTGGAGCCCAAATTTCCCTTCCCCTTCTTGCCAATAGCTTTTTAAAGATGGGAGCAATGTTAGGATATGTGTTTCATACATCTTATAGTCCTATAGTGGAGCAGGTAATGATAGTTGAGTAATAACAAGGAATAAATGATAAATAGTGGCATGGAATACTTATTGAGTAGTGGTAGGGAATAAATTTAGATCACTAATAGCCAATCAATACTAAGAAACAATAATCTATAATTAAGTTTTGGTGGTTTCCATAATATAGAATTGGAAAACCATAAATGGTTTATGGTTTTTTTATGCCTATTTATTGAGTGCTAGGGTTGGAGGAAAATAGAGTGCCTGGGTTTTAACTTACTATTATGCTGCTGAAATTTATTTAGAATCCTTATGTTGATACTAAACACTCTTGTTGAGAGCAAGAATACTTTGCAATGTATTGTAACTAGTTAGTTTTTGAATAATACAATTAACATACTATGGAGTGTGGGTTTTTTATCTCATAAGGGTTTCCATAGAATAATTGTGTTATGGTTTCCTATTTCTTTCTGTGGGTTTTTTTATCTCATAAGGGTTTTCCATAAGAAATCATTGTGTAATGGTTTTCTATTTCTTTCATTTTTTTCCCTATCATATACAAATATTTGTGTAAATATTTTTATCACCTCTATTTCCTTTCATTTGGTATCAGATTCAGCTCAGTTTCAAAATGTTAGGGACAAGGTATTTTTATCTAATATTGGTTAAGTGGGAGATTGTGCAGAAGGAAATCTTGTTGCAAGGAAATGGAAATCACATCTAGATTAGAAATGGAAAATATTAATGTCTCTAATTTTGATATATGAAAGCTCAATATGGATGATCTTCACATAAATCAATATCTAAGGGTTGTACTATCTAGAACCAACCCCACTGGTATGAAAGATGAAGAGTGAGTGGGGTTAGATAGAAAGGTAAGATTCCTTACCAAGTTCTATTTGGCCAGTTTAGTACTATTGAATGTTTCTAACGAAATAACTACAACAAATATGTAGTAGAAGTTTGGGGATTTGTATAAGGCTAAATCCTTGTTAATAAAAAAATTCTACACAAGAAGTTATTTTCCTTGAGAATAGGTAATGGTGATTCTATAGCCAAGAACCTTAATGCATTTAATACTATTGTGAACCAGTTGATATTAGTTGGAGTGAATATGGATGAGGAGGATCATTGTATGACCCTTTTGTGTTATTTTATAGATTCATGGGACCACCTGGTAATGGCCATTGGAATCACTATAAATACATTGGTGCTTGATGAGGTTGTGGTTTCTTTACTCTTAGACGAGGTGAGGTGGAAATATTATGAATCCACCGATGATGCCTTATTTTTTCATGGAAGATCAAAGGATGAAGGAAAGAATAGAGAAAAGGATAGATCCAAATCCCATGGGAGACCTAAGTCTATTGGAAATTTCATGGGAAAATGTTGGAACTACAGAAAGTCAAGGAATTTCAGAAGAGATTGCAAGGATAATAAAAAGAGTAATAAGAAGGGAAAAACGATTATGATGATTAGTCTGAAAAAAATTCTAAAGATGATGGTGGATATGCCTTTGTTTTTTTCTTGGAAAACCATGCAGGCCAGAGTGCATTATTGATAGAATCTGGAGGTTTCTTCCATATGACTTCCTATTGACACTAGTTTTCAATGTATGAGAAATATGATGGTGTGATGGTATACCTCGGTGATGCCTATCCTCTTTGATGCAAGAGAATCTACATCAACATTAAAAAAGGAGGATAGGCTAGAGAGAAGCACATCAACTAGCGCATTTATGGAGCTGATTTGGACTACACGAAGGAGAGCACACCTTTTTGAATTTAAAATTTTATGAAAAGAAATGTAATAAATGATTGGAGGTTGAGGCCATGCCCAAAGATCATCCTGGATCAGTATCAATTTAATGTAAAGGTTGTATTGTACAGAGGCTACACGTCAGCCCTTATCTTATTTGTAAATGTTATTAACTCCAAAGTCCTTAGTAGATGGATGCATTAAATCCTGATAGGATAACATTAGGTTGTTGGGGGGAAATGATCGATGGATCAACTCTTGTATATATGCTTCTATCTTATTCCCAAAGAAGGTTGTTGTTGTTCATTTGTAAAATTTGTTGCTCACTTTGTAATAGATTTTATTGAGAGAGACAGAGAGTTGTTCCTATTTAGAGATAGAGAGAATTGTATGAGTTGTTGAAGAGCAGTGGAGGACTACCTGTATCTATGTATTTACTACTTGAATGAATAGAACAAAGGATATTTAATCCAGGTTTTTGGTGTTGTTGTTGTTATGTTTATCTGAATGAGTGGTAGTCTTTTTTTCATTTAAATTATTTGTTTATACTTGTTCTTGTACTTATGAATGTATTATGTGATTGGATACATGAATCTATGGAGTTATAATAAGTTTCAATTGTTTCTCTTCTGAGTGCTTGTGCAAGGAGTGAATATTGTCTGCAAGGGGTGCGTTGACAAAGTTAAGTTTAAATCAGAGAAGATTAGGAGAGATAATGTTGAATATTTGATAGCAGTAGTGCAGAGAAAGCACAGATCGATGCAAGGAGTGTGCAGGACAAGTCATTCTCAGAATTTTTTGAAGGGGAGAACAATTGATTGTTGCAGAGGTTCCAATCATGCAAGGAGTGTGCACAAGATTTTAAACCATAGGAGGAACAAGCTCAGGAGAGATAGAGATCCTAGCCTTCGAGGAGAAAAGACATAGAATTTTTTCTAAGTTCGAATGTCTAAAATTTCAAAGGGAGTACATAGAGGGTTGACAGAGGCCTCATCTACCTCAAGAGGTTAAGCTCAGGAGGGTCAGTGACCATAATTCCTTGAAGGGAAGAGTTTCAAGAAGTCAATGGTAAAAATCTCGTGGGATATCACCAGGAGAGTTGATGACCATCAAATCAGGGGGAAGTTACTAGGTGGATAACCCTTAAGAGATTCAACACTTTTCTTATTAAAATGTTTAAGGAGTGTCAAGGAACCGGGATAGCTAGAGTCCCGAAGCCTGAAGGCCAGAGATCACCATGGTCATTGATCATGGAATGGAAACACATCGACATATCATTTTTTCAGAGGCAGAGCACTCTGGGAGAAAGGGGAGAAGGGAGAGTAGACCGGAGGTCATCTGAAGCCTGTAGTAGGGACTCATCCTGACCACCATATTGGAGGGGCACATGGAGCAATCCCATGATTTTGGGGTATATCAGTTCAGGATTTTGAAAGGAAGAGTGGTTGCGAAGAATCTTGAAGCCCGAAGCTTAGTGCATTTTGGGTAAATTCCCAATTCATAGCCCAAGGTCATGTAAGTAAAGGGGCCTAGCGTGTGTCATTTAAATTTAAAAAAAAGAAAGGTAAAAACGCCAAGAAAGCACCCACAGATTTCAAAGAGCCTACACAAATAACTAAGGAGGGCCTGTGTAAACTAAAATTTTGGTTCAATAAGAGCCTAAGAGTCGATTTGACTCTGAAAGTGATTGATCCTTTACTAGGAGGTCGAGCAGACCTTGGGAGAGGCAAGGGGTTTGCATCAAGTTTTATCATAGCCATGAATTGTTCTTTGTGTGAAAGATGGTTTTAGTCTGATACCACCAAGTGGTATTAGAGCTATGAATTGTGATCTTTGTGAAAGAGGGTTTTAGTATGATACCACCAAGTGATATCAGAGCCATAATTTAAGCTCTGTGTGAATAAATCTTAGCGCCATGCCACCAAGAAGACATAGGGACAGACCCATAGCGAATCCAACAATGGAGGAGGAAATGAGGAGACTTTGTGCAAGGATAGATTCCATGGAAATTGCACAAAGAAGAGCACCAGATGTAGGTGACATCAATGAGGCCGAAAGTAAAGAAGTGGAAGTTGAAGGAGATTTAGGAGAAGATGATGTAGAAGAACTCTTGCTGAGAGTTGCTGCAAAAATGGGATCCAGAGAAAAAATGGAAATCCCAATGTATGAAGGTAATTTGGATGTGGAAGAGTTGTTAGACTGGAAATAATGGTAGCCAAGCTAAAGGCTAAATTCATACCCAAAGAATATCAAATAAATATGTTTAGGAGACTACAGAACCTGAAACAGAAGGATTTGATAGTAAAAGAGTACACATAAGAGTTTTATAATATGAAAACTAGACTTGGACGTCATGAAAGTGATGAAGAAAAGGTCTCCAGATACATTAATGGCCTGAGATATGAAATCCAGGATGAAATCAACATGGTGACTATGAGGACAGCTGAAGATGCTTATTAGGATTCCTTGAAAGCAGAAGATAAGTTGGCCAGAAAACAAATCCAATGAGGCAGAGGAAAAATCCCACATAGAGGTAAGGGAATTGTCCCTGACAACGCTCAGAAGCCCAAAGCTGAAAATGAAAAACCCCATAGTCATATAGAGAGAGGAGGAACCTACAGAGGGAGGAAGTATGGTGGAAGGAATTTGTTTCCTCGAGGAAGAGGAAGAGGCAGAGGAGGAGAGATAAGATGTTATGCCTATGGAAATACATGATATATGTCTTGGGAATTCCCCGAGAAAAAGAAATAAGGAGGAGAAGCTCACATTTATGAAGCGTAGAGAAGGAATGTTGAAGCAAAAGCTATTGAACATGGAAAATACCTCATGATGAGGAAAATTCTCTTGAAACCAGAGAAGCAGGTGGAAGCACTAGTACAGAGAAACAGTTTGTTTAGGACTACTTGCAAGACCAAGGATAGAGTTTTCAAGGTGATTATAGATAATGAAAGAAATGAAAATTTAGTATCCATAGAGATCGTGGAAAAACTAGAGCTGGAAACAACTGCAGATTGAAATCCATATAAGGTATCATGGTTGCAAAAAGGACACCAGGTAATGGTAAGTAAACAATGTCAAGTTGAATTTAAAATAAGAGGATAGAAAGATGAGATTTTATATGATTTAATACCCATGGATGTTTGTCATGTTTTTTTGGGACGACCATTGCAGTTTGACATAAATTTCATACATGATGGGAGGAAAAACACTTACACCCTATATAAGAATGGTAGGACACACATATTGTTTCCAATAGAGGATAAGAAGCTGAAGGAAGAAGCCAACACAAGCATACTTCTCATGAGTGGTGTTGTAACAGATATCAAAATTGATTGTACTGCCCAAGGTATAGGTATACTTTAAAGGCATCTCAAGTGTAGATAATGTCGATCAGCTCGATGTGCTTTTGCCAATTAAGGATATCCTTAGTCCCAAAATCTTGATTTTGGTTACTTTGTGGGACAAACATGTCCTCAAAAGCTCAGGGGTGTTAGAGTCGTCAATTTATAATTTAGGGGGGCTGAATATACTACACTCCAAACAACTCTTCTACTCATATGCCTTTTTTCAGCCATTTCCGCCACTAGAATTTGAAGATCTGGTAGGTCTGTTTGTAAAAACGTGTGATGGCTTGCCACTATCATTGAAAATATTCGGGGCGCTTGATTCGGGAAGAAATGACAAAAGTTACTGGGAGGGGCTATTTGATCAACTTCCCAAGACACTACCTGTGGAGATACAACAAAGACTTAGAATCAGTTATGACAAACTCCATCAGGAGGATCAACGAATATTCTTAGATATTGTTTGTTATTTCATAGGAGAAGACAAAGATTTGGCCATAAAAATTTGTGGTATGGTGGGGTTTCAAAATCTGGAAGACAAGTGTCTACTTGAGGTGGACCGTGGAAATAAGATAAAAATCATAAAAATGTATGATCACATTAGAGATCTAGCAAGAAATATTGCGGAGGACGTATCAATGCCCGTCTCGTCCGTCTTTGGCATTACACCACCAACACCATTGATGATTGGTTGGAACAATACTCATCTGTAATAACTGAAGTTCCTGGAATCAAGACGATTAATCATGCACAATCATTTTTTCGATTCGCTCATCACGAGGGGTGCAAAAATGTCATGGTACAGAAGATGGAGTGATGAGGTGTTCAGGAACTATTTGAGGAAGCTATTCAATAATTTCGGTCGTGGTGGTATTCTAAATTTGCAACTTGTTGCAATTGAAGATGGTTATTTAGAACACATATTGAGGAGGGCAGGATCACCAAATCTTATATGGCTCCGCTGGTATAAGTGTCCATACTCTTGTCTGCCTTCGTGGATTCCGATGGAGAAATTAAAAGTTTTAGAAGTAGCAGGGGCCGAATTAAAAATATTGTGGAGACGTCAATATCAGGTCCCTCTCGAGTTGCGCGAGCTAAATACCACGGCTCCCCTTTCAGACTTTCCGAAGTCCATAGGGCAGCTGAAGAACCTCGAAAAGATTGTCATATCTCGTCCACATTTCAACAAAATCGCACTGGAAACTTTTCCAGAAGAATTCTGTGACCTTTGCTCCTTGAAATACTTAGAGTTCAAAGGGTGTGAGAGATTGATGTCGCTACCTGATTCCTTCAGAAATCTAAAAAATCTCGAGCACATAGATTTGACAAATGCTTCCAGATTGCAGATGCGTCCACATACTTTTGGACATTTAAGTCGACTAAAACATCTATGTTTGTGGGGTTGCACCAATTTGACCTTATCCAAAGGAACACTTGGAAACATTACCACACTGGAATACTTAGAGATTTCATTATGTAAGAAGGTGAAATAATTTCCTAGCCAAATCGCACATCAACGGTCCTTGAAAGAATTACGGTTGTCCAGAGCGAACTTAAAAGAATTGCCCGGTGAGAAGAAAGTCTGCGTTGTCAATAACCGCTACAACAAGATTAGGGACAATGCTCAGGAGCCGACTCCGGGAGACAAAGAATATGGCAGGTGGATTCAGGAGATATTGGGGTGTTACCATTCGTGTGATGATTGGGGCATTACCATTCGTGTGATGATGGGGGTGTTACCATTCATGAGGTGCTCGTCGGTGGTGGTGCAGGACGTGGAGGCGCTAGCAAGTAGGTCCTGAACGAGGAGGATATTTATCGGCTGGACAACGCGTTTGAATATTGCGCTCTAGACTGTGAAATCCTTGGCCTATCTTTCCACCTCGCACTTCCCTACGACCTGCCTCATATGCATATGTCACAGATGAGAAGGCAGGAGAGATTAGCAAAACTTTCCAGGGAGGAAATTGACACCGTTCCGTCACCACTTCAAAATTTTCATTGTCGGCTTTATACTCATCATTTTTGGGTGGCTCCTTCGTTGTGATCAGTCATTGCATCCATACGGGGATGGGAATAGACCAAACCAGTATCAACACTTCTATTCTCTAGTTTCTGTATATTTTTAGCTGGACCAATCTATACAGACATACTCTGAAGGCTTGCCTCGCCTTCGAGGTCTTGTACAACGATGCTAAGAGCGTGGATGGAACTTAGATACCAACGTTCATTCACCCCAATCTTCAGTGATTGATCACATTATCACTTCAAGACATTGACGGAGAAAAATATTTTGTTGGTGGATCGACTCTGAGAAGATTGACTTAGAATATCTGTCTATGGAATCCCTTAAAGATCAATAGTAGAAATGCCAACTATTGCGTGAGAAAACTTTCTCATGTTGCCCTGATCTAAAAATGTGATAGACGAAGGCCTTACTATTTGCAACAGTAATGACGCCATTTCTGTTGTTTCATGAAATTTAGTCCTATATAATACAATCGTTCTCGTTAGTAGAAACACACACCAGTAGTGCATTCACTGTGCCAAGTTTCTATTCGAATTGAATGGTTTATTAGTTTGCAAGCCTAGTAATGCTTACAATGTCTTTACGATCAATAAGAATGTCTTCGGTTCGGCTTGTTCTTCTACTTGCATTAGTTGCTTATTTGGCTGTCATCACAAATGCAAAAGTCCACTTTCATACCTTCGTTCTTGAACCAACGACACTTACCAGGGAATGAAAGCAGTATACAAGAATCACTGTCAATGGACTATTCCCAGGTCCAACTATCTATGTCCATGACAGTGACACTGTTTTTGTTACATCTGTTAACAAAGGACCATAAAATGCCATTGTTCACTGGCATGGAGTGAAGCAGTTGCATACAGGGTGGGCCGATGGACCGGAATATATTACACAATGCCCAACTCCACCGGGTGGAAATTTTACACAACGATTTACCATTAGTGGACTTAGTTATTGCTGGCGCTCTCAGAAATAAATCCCATTGATTAAGTTGGAGAACTTTAGAGGATTCATGATATGTCGTTGAAAATTGATTCATGTGATACACTGAACAATCATCACCGGGAATTCGAAGGAGCAGTGCCCCCAAACGGTAGAACACCTGGCAGTCGCAGTTTTCCATGAAGATGAAGCGTTTCATATTTCTTTTAGATTCTTTTTTGTAAATGCAGAGATATGAGTTATGGAATGTATTGTGGTTGAGAGTAGTTAAATAGGTGTTGATGTAACAAAAATAAAGGGCACGGGGGAAAGCTGGGGAAAACCTCTTTGGAAGAGGGGCTCTTCTTACAAGCCGAGTTATTTTGTAAGCCAAGATTGGAGAAATAAAGATGATTTTTTACTTGTTACTGTGAGATTCATCACGGTCGATTTCTTTCAGTATGTTCTTCTTCTTTTTCAGCTGTGTTAAATCTGTTTTGACTTCATTATATGTTCCTTACCCACAGTTGATATTGTTATTACCATATTGTTTATTTCTTCCTTATTCCGTCATGACTATATTACAATTTCGTTTTCTTCTAACTGATATGCTTCATTGTACTTTAGTATGACCACTACTATAGCGAATGAATGTTGGTTTTCTGTAATTGTTTGTTGTCTTTCCTTTGCACCAGCTATCAGCGGGTGTAATACCAGTCTACATTTCCAAAATTCTACATATATTCTCTGCTACATCGGCCTTTCCTTTCCTTTTTCTGCTACCGCATCATGACAATCAAAGCGTTGAAAGATAGACTTACTTTGCCTCACTTTCCGCAAGTTATTTGATCACTGCTATTATCTCTTTTCTTCGGTTTTCATTTGACTCCATGCCCAATGGACCATTTCCCTGGTTTAACCCCGAAACTCTAAAAATTCAAGACCATCATTTACCCATAAATCTGCCCACCATTTCACGCTTACTTAAATTCATATTGTGACATTGTTCAAGAGATCCCTCTCGGGTTGGGGGAGGGTAGCTTCCAATAAAAAGTGGTTCGAGGTTGCCTCGGGATTGATTTTCTACAAACCAAATTCAGTTCCGAGTGTCAACAGTTTTGGCGCCGCTGCCGGGGAATCGAAGTTGATATCTATCCCTGGGAAAACGACATTTTCATAGTCCTAAGGGGTGGTTGAGAAGTCGTTCATAGGCAAATATTGGTTTCACATGCTCTGGCAACTCCATAAAAAAATTTCGATGGTGATTTCATTGGCAGGAGAACTCAGAATTACATCTTTCGTGTAAGGTCGCCCGATGAATGAAGGCACCTGGTCTACTATTCTTGGCACTTTATGAGAAAGTACCATCCCTAGATGGAGCCTATGTTGTAACAGATATCAAAATTGATTGTACTTCCCAAGGTATAGGTATACTTAAAAGACACCTCTCATCTTGTCACGCTCTTACTATTATAGACAATGTAGATAATGTCGATCATCTCGATGTGCTTTTGCCAATTAAGGATATCCTTAGTCCCAAAAGATTGATTTTGGTTACTTCGCGGGACAAGCATGTCCTCAAAATCTCAAGGGTGTTAGAGTCGTCAATTTGTAATTTAGGGGGGCATAATACACTACACCCCAAACAACTCTTCTTCTCATATGCCTTTTTTCAGCCATTTCCGCCACTGGAATTTGAAGATTTGGTAGGTTTTTTTGTAAAGACATGTGATGGCTTGCCACTGTCATTGAAAATATTTGGGGTGCTTGATTCGGGAAGAAATGACAAAAGTTACTAGGAGGGGCTATTCGATCAACTTCCCAAGACACTACCTGTGGAGATACAACAAAGACTTAGAATCAGTTATGACAAACTCCATGAGGAGGATCAACGAATATTCTTAGATATTGTTTGTTATTTCATAGGAGAAGATAGAGATTTGGAAATAAAAATTTGTGGTATGGTGGGGTCTCAAAATCTGGAAGACAAGTGTCTACTTGAGGTGGACCGTGGAAATAAGATAAAAATCATAAAAATGTATGATCACATTAGAGATCTAGCAAGAAATATTGCCGAGGACATATCAATGCCCGTCCGTCTTTGGCATTACATGACTGACACCATTGATGATTGGTTGGAACAATCCTCATATGTAATAACTAAAGTTCATGGAATCAAGACGATTAATCGTGCATAATCATTTTTCTGATTCTCTCATCACGAGGGGTGCAGAAATGTCATGGTACAGAAGATGGAGTGATGAGGTGTTCGGGAACTGTTTGAGGCAGCTATTCAATAATTTCGGTCATGGTGGTATTCTAAATTTTCAACTTGTTGCAACTGAAGATGGTTATTTAGAACGCATATTGAGGAGGGCACGGTCACCAAATCTTATATGGCTCCGCTGGTATAAGTGTCCGTACTCTTGTCTGCCTTCGTGGATTCCGATGGAGAAATTAAAAGTTTTAGAAGTAGCAGGGGCCGAATTAAAAATATTGTGGAGTCAATATCAGGTCCCTCTCGAGTTGCGCGAGCTAAATACCATGACTCCCCTTTCAGACTTTCCGAAGTCCATAGGGCAGCTGAAGCACCTCGAAAATATTGTCATATCTCGTCCACATTTCAACAGCATCGCACTGGAAACTTTGCCAGAAGAATTCTGTGACCTGTGCTCCTTGAAATACTTAGAGTTCAAAGGGTGTGAGAAATTGATGTCGCTACCTGATTCCTTCAGAAAGCTAAAAAATCTCAAGCACATAGATTTGACAAATGCTTCCAGACTGCAGATGCTTCCACATACTTTTGGACATTTAAGTCGACTAAAACATCTATGTTTGTGGGGTTGCACCAATTTGACCTTCTCCAAAGGAACACTTGGAAACATTACCACACTGGAATACTTAGAGCTTTCATCATGTAAGAAGGTGAAAGAATTTCCTGGCCAAATCGCACATCAACAGTCCTTGAAAGAATTACGGTTGTCTAGAGCGAACTTAAAATAATTGCCCGGCGAGAAGAAATCTGCGTTGTCAGAAACCGCTGCAACAAGATTAGGGACAATGCTCAGGAGCCAACTCCGGGAGATGAAGAATATGGCAGGTGGCTTCAGGAGATATTGGGGCATTACCATTCATGTGATGATTGGGGCATTACCATTCATGTGATGATGGGCGTGTTACCATTCATGAGGTGCTCGTCGGTGGTGGTGCAGGACGTGGAGGCGCCGTCAAGCAGGTCCTGAACGAGGAGGATCTTTATCGGCTGGACAACATGTTTGAATATTGCGCTCCATACTGCAAAATCCTTGGACTATCTTTCCACCTCACACTTCCCTACGACCTGCCTCATATGCATATGTCAGATATGAGAAGGCATGAGA
Organism: Picea sitchensis; assembly: GCA_010110895.2. Classification (NCBI taxonomy): domain Eukaryota; kingdom Viridiplantae; phylum Streptophyta; class Pinopsida; order Pinales; family Pinaceae; genus Picea; species Picea sitchensis. The sequence goes on along the minus strand of SNQJ01S0006155.1, from coordinate 118,363 downwards.
GATTAGCAAAACTTTCCAGGGAGGAAATTGACATCATTCCGTCACCACTTCAAAATTTGCATTGTCGGCTTTATACTCATCATTTTTGGGTGGCTCCATCGTTGTGATCAGTCATTGCGTCCATACAGGGATGGGAATAGACCAAACCAGTATCAGCGCTTCTATTCTCCAGTTTCTGTATATTTTTAGTTGGACCAATCTGTACAGACGTACTCTGAAGGCTTGCCTCGCCTTCGAGGTCTTGTACAACAATGCTAAGAGCGTGGATGGAACTCAAATACCAGCGTTCATTCACCCCAATCTTCAGTGATTGATCGCATTATCATTTCAAGACATTGACGGAGAAGAATATTTTTTTGGTGGACCGACTCTAAGAAGATTGACTTAGCATATCTGTTTATGGAATCCCTTAAATATCAATAGTAGAAATGCCAACTATTGCGTGAGAAAACTTTCTCCTGTTGCCCTGATCTAAAAATGTGATAGACGAAGGCCTTACTATTCGCAACAGTAATGACGCCATTTCTGTCGTTTCATGAAATTTAGTCCTATATAATACAGTCGTTCTCGTTAGCAGAAACACACACCAGTAGTGCATTCATTGTGCCAAGTTTCTATTCGAATTGAATGGTTTATTAGTTTGCAAGCCTAGTAATGCTTACAATGTCTTTACGATCAATAAGAATGTCTTCGGTTCGGCTTGTTATTCTACTCGCATTAATTGCTTATTTGGCTGTCATCACAACCAAAAAAGTCCACTTTCATACCTTCGTTCTTGAACCAACGACACTTACCAGGGAATGAAAGCAGTATAGAAGAATCACTGTCAATGGACTATTCCCAGGTCCAACTATCTATGTCCATGACGGTGACACTGTTGTTGTTACACCTCTTAACAAAGGACTATAAAATGCCACTGTTCATTGGCATGGAGTGAAGCAGTTGCGCACAGGGTGGGCCGATGGACCGAAATATATTACACAATGCCCAACTCCACCGGGTGGAAATTTTACACAACGATTTACCATTAGTGGACTCAGTTATTGTTGGCGCTCTCAGAAATAAATCCCATTGATTAAGTTGGAGAAATTCAGAGGATTCATGATCTATCGTTGAAAATTGATTCATGTGAGACACTAAACAGTCATCACCGGGAATTCGAAGGAGAAGTGCCCCCAAACGGCAGAACACCTGGCAGTCGCAGTTTTCCATGAAGATGAAGCGTTTCATATTTCTTTTAGATTATTTTTTGTAAATGCGGAGATATGAGTTATGGAACGTATTGTGGCTGAGAGTAGTTAAATACGTGTTGATGTAACAAAAATAAAGGGCACGGGGGAAAGCTGGGGAAAACCTCTTTGGAAGAGGGGCTCTTCTTGCAAGCCGAGTTATTTTGTAAGCCAAGATTGGAGAAATAAACATGATTTTTTACTTGTGACTGTGAGATTCATCACGGTTGATTTATTTAAGTATGTTCTTCTTCTTTTTCAGCTGTGTTAAATCTGTTTGGACTTCATTATATGTTCCTTACCCACAGTTGATATTGTTATTACCATATTGTTTATTTCTTCCTTATTCTGTCACAACTGTATTACAATTTCGTTTTCTTCTAACTGATATGCTTCGTTATACTTTAGTACGACCACTACTATAGCGAATGAATGTTTGTTTTCTATAATTGTTTGTTGTCTTTCCTCTGCACCAGCTATCAACGGGTGTAATACCAGTCTACACTTCCAAAATTATTCATATAGTCTCTGCTACATCGGCCTTTCCTTTCCTTTTTCTGCTACCGCATCATGACAATCAAAGCGCTGAAAGATAGACTTACTTTGCCTCACTTTCTGCAAGTTATTTGATCACTGCTATTATCTCTTTTCTTCGGTTTTCATTTGACTCCATGCCCAATGGACCATTTCCCTGGTTTAACCCCCAAACTCTAAAAATTCAAGACCATCATTTACCCCTAAATCTGCCCACCATTTCACGCTTACTTAAATTCATATTGTGACATTGTTCGAGAGATCCCTCTCAGGTTGGGGGAGGGTAGCTTCCAATCCAAAGTGGTTCGAGGTTGCCTTGGGATTGATTTGCTGCAACCCAAATTCAGTTCCGAGTGTCAACATTTTTGGCACCGCTGCCGGGGAATCGAAGTTGATATCTATCCCTGGGAAAATGACATTTTCATAGTCCTAAGGTGTGGTTGAGCATCCGGTCATAGGCAAATATTGGTTGCACATGCTCTGGCAACTCCATAAAAAATTTCTGATGGTGATTTCACTGGCAGGAGAACTCAGAATTACAATGTTTGTGTAAGGTCACCCAATGGATGAAGGCCCCTGGTCTACTGTTTTTGGAACTTTACGAGAAAGTACCATCCCTAGATGGAGCCTATGTTGTAACAGATATCAAAATTGATTGTACTGCCCAAGGTATAGGTATACTTAAAAGACACCTCTCATCTTGTCACGCTCTTATTATTATAGACAATGTAGATAATGTCGATTAGCTCGATGTGCTTTTGCCAATTAAGGATATCCTTAGTCCCAAAAGATTGATTTTGGTTACTTCATGGGACAAGCATGTCCTCAAAATCTCAAGGGTGTTAGAGTCATCAATTTGTAATTTAGGGGGGCAGAATACACTACACTCCAAACAACTCTTCTGCTCATATGCCTTTTTTCAGCCATTTCCGCCACTGGAATTTGAAGATTTGGTAGGTTTGTTTGTAAAGACGTGTGATGGCTTGCCACTGTCATTGAAAATATTTGGGGTTCTTGATTCGGGAAGAAATGACAAAAGTTACTAGGAGGGGCTATTCGATCAACTTCCCAAGACACTACCTGTGGAGATACAGCAAAGACTTAGAATCAGTTATGACAAACTCCATGAGGAGGATCAACGAATATTCTTAGATATTGTTTGTTATTTCATAGGAGAAGACAGAGATTTGGCAATAAAAATTTGTGGTATGGTGGGGTTTCAAAATCTGGAAGACAAGTGTCTACTTGAGGTGGACTGTGGAAATAAGATAAAAATCATAAAAATGTATGATCACATTAGAGATCTAGCAAGAAATATTGCCGAGGACGTATCAATGCCCATCCGTCTTTGGCATTACACGACCGTCACCATTGATGATTGGTTGGAACAATCCTCATCTGTAATAACTGAAGTTCATGGAATCAAGACGATTAATCGCGCACAATCGTTTTTCTGATTCGCTCATCACGAGGGGTGAAAAAATGTCATGGTACAGAAGATGGAGTGATGAGGTGTTCGGGAACTGTTTGAGGCAGCTATTCAATAATTTCGGTCGTGGTGGTATTCTAAATTTGCAACTTATTGCAACTGAAGATGGTTATTTAGAACGCATATTGAGGAGGGCACGGTCACCAAATCTTATATGGCTTCGCTGGTATAAGTGTCTGTACTCTTGTCTGCCTTCGTGGATTCCGATGGAGAAATTAAAAGTTTTAGAAGTAGCAGGGGCTGAATTAAAAATATTGTGGAGACGTCAATATCAGGTCCCTCTCGAGTTGCGCAAGCTAAATACCACGGCTCCCCTTTCAGAATTTCTGAAGTCCATAGGGCAGCTGAAGCACCTCAAAAAGATTGTCATATCTCGTCCACATTTCCACAGCATCGCACTGGAAACTTTGCCAGAAGAATTCTCTGACCTGTGCTCCTTGAAATACTTAGAGTTGAAAGGGTGCGAGAGATTGATGTCGCTACCTGATTCCTTCGGAAAGCTAACAAATCTCGAGCACATAGATTTGACAAATGCTTCCAATTTGTAGATGCTTCCACATATTTTGGACATTTAAGTCGACTAAAACATCTATGTTTGTGGGGTTGCACCAATTTGACCTTCTCCAAAGGAACACTTGGAAACATTACCACACTAGAATACTTAGAGCTTTCATCATGTAAGACGGTGAAAGAATTGCCTGGACAAATCGCACATCAACGGTCCTTGAAAGAATTACAGTTGTCCGAAGTGAACTTAAAAGAATTTCCCGACGAGAAGAAAGTCTACGTTGTCAGAAACCACTGCAACAAGATTAGGGACGATGCTCAGGAGCCGACTCCGAGAGACGAATATTATGGCAGGTGGCTTTAGGAGATATTGGGGCGTTACCATTTGTGTGATGATTGGGGCATTACCATTCGTGTGATGATGGGGGCATTACCATTCATGAGGTGCTCGTCGATGGTGGTGCAGGATGTGGAGGCATCGGCAAGCAGGTCCTGAACAAGGAGGATATTTCTCGGCTGGACAACGCGTTTGAATATTGTTCTCCAGACTGCGAAATCCTTGGCCTATCTTTCAACCTCGCACTTCCCTATGACCTGCCTCATATGCATATGTCACAGATGAGAAGGCAGGAGAGATTAGCAAAACTTTCCAGGGAGGAAATTGACACCGTTCCATCGCCACTTCAAAAGTTTCATTGTCGGCTTTACACTCATCATTTTTGGGTGGCTCCATTGTTGTGATCAGTCATTGCATCCATACGAGGATGGGAATAGACCAAACTAGTATCAGCGCTTCTATTCTCCAGTTTCTGTATATTTTTAGCTGGACCAATCTATACAGATGTACTCTGAAGGCTTGTCTCACCTTCGAGGTCTTGTACAACAATGCTAAGAGCGTGGATGGAACTTAGATACCAACGTTCATTCACCCCAAGCTTCAGTGATTGATCACATTATCATTTCAAGACATTGATGGAGCAGAATATTTTGTTGGTGGACCGACTCTGAGAAGATTGACTTGGCATATCTGTTTATGGAATCCCTGAAAGATCAACAATAGATATGCCAGCTATTGCGTGAGAGAACTTTCTCCTGTTGCCCTGATCTAAAAATGTGATAGACGAAGGCCTTACTATTTGCAACAACAATGACGCCATTTCCGTCGTTTCATGAAATTTAGTCCTATATAATACAGTCAATCTCATTAGCAGAAACACAAACCGGTAGTGCATTCAATGTGCCAAGTTTCTATTCGAATTGAATGGTTTATTAGTTTGCAAGCCTAGTAATGCTTACAATGTCTTTACGATCAATAAGAATGTATTCGGTTCGGCTTGTTATTCTACTCACATTAGTTGCGTATTTGGATGTCATCACAAACACAAAAGTCCACTTTCATACCTTCATTCTTGAACCAACGACACTTACCAGGGAATGCAAGAAGTATACAAGAATCACTGTCAATGGACTATTCCCAGGTCCAACTATCTATGTCCATGACGGTGACACTGTTGTTGTTACATCTATTAACAAAGGATCGTACAATGCCACTGTTCACTGGCATGGAGCGAAGCAGTTGCATACAGGGTGGGCCAATGGACTGAAATATATTACACAATGCCCAACTCCACCGGGTGGAAATTTTACACAACGATTTACCATTAGTGGACTCAGTTATTGTTGGTGCTCTCAGAAATAAATCCCATTGATTAAGTTGGAGAACTTCAGAGGATTCATGATATGTCATTGAAAATTGATTCATGTGAGACACCGAACAATCATCACCAGGAATTCAAAGGAGAAGTGCCCCCAAACGGAAGAACACCTGGCAGTCGCAGTTTTCCATGAAGATGAAGCATTTCATATTTCTTTTAGATTATTTTTTGTAAACGCGGAGATATGAGTTATGGAATGTATTGTGGCTGAGAGTATTTAAATATGTGTTGATGTAACATAAATAAAGGGCATGGGGGTGAGCTGGGGAAAACCTCTTTGGAAGAGGGGCTCTTCTTGCAAGCCGAGTTATTTTGTAAGCCAAGATTGGAGAAATAAAGATGATTTCTTACTTGTGTCTGTGAGATTCATCACGGTCGATTTATTTCAGTATGTTCTTCTTCTTTTTAGCTGTGTTAAATCTATTTGGACTTCATTATATGTTCCTTACCCGCAGTTGATATTGTTATTACCATATTGTTTATTTCTTCCTTATTCCGTCACGACTGTATTACAATTTCGTTTTCTTCTAACTGATGTGCTTCATTATACTTTAGTATGACCACTACTATAGTGAATGAATGTTGGTTTTCTGTAATTGTTTGTTGTCTTTCCTTTGCACCAGCTATCAGCAGGTGTTAGACCAGTCTACACTTCCATAATTCTGCATATATTCTCTGCTACATCGACCTTTCCTTTCCTTTCTCTTCTACTGCATCATGACAATCAAAGCGCTGAAATATAGACTTACTTTGCCTCACTTTCTGCAAGTTATTTGATCACTGGTATTATCTCGTTTCTTCGGTTTTCATTTGACTCCATGCCTAATGGACCATTTCCCTAGTTTAACCCCCAAACTCTAAAAATTCAAGACCATCATTTACCCATAAATATTCCCACCATTTCACGCTTACTTAAATTCATATTGTGACATTGTTCGAGAGATCCCTCTCGGGTTGGGCGAGGGAAGCGTCCAATCCAAAGTGTTTCGAGGTTGCCTCGGGATTGATTTGCTACAACCCAAATTCAGTTCTGACTGTCAACAAGTGGGAAGCAGCACTTGAATGAAGTCAAGAAAGAATAGGACATGCATTTTGTTGTAGTGAGAAAGCCTAGAGTCATCCTTACAAGCACTACTGTGGATGATCTTCCTGGAGAAATTCAGGAACTGCTGGAAACTTTTGCATATATAGTGGCCGATGGGTTACCTTTCTCATTGCCACCCATTAGGATAATCATTAGAGAAATCTTGCCAAACAAAGCATCATACAGGTTGACATCTCAAGAGAATGAAGAAGTCAAAAGTCAGGTCCAAGATCTATTAGAAAAGGGTTTAGTTAGGGAGAGCTTAAGCCCATGTGCAATACCAACTATTATTGAGTCCTAAGAAGGATGGAGGATGGAGAATGTGTACAGATTCCAGAGCCATCAACAAGATAACCATCAAGTACATATTTCCTTTACCCAGAATGGATGATTTGATGGACTGCTTGAGTGTAACAGGCTATTTTTCAAATATAGATATGAAAATTGATTATCATCAGATAAGAATGAGAGAAGGAGATGAATGGAAAACAACCTTCAAGACAAATGAAGGGTTGTATGAGTGGCTTGTTATGCCATTTGGATTAAAAAATTCCCCAAGTACATTCATGAGGTTGATGAATGAAGTACTCAAAGACTTCATAAGTAAATTTGTCATTGTGTATCTGCATGATATACTAGTCTTCAGTAAAATTGAGGAGGAACATTTGAGACACTTGGAATTAGTGGTGAGAAGGTTGCAATAAGAGAAGTTCCTGATAAATTTAAAGAAGTCATATTTTATGAAGACATAACTTATATATTTGGGTTTTGTGATCTCTTCCAATGAGCTGAAGATGGATACAGAAAAGGTGAGAGCTATCAGAGATTGGCCATCACCAAGGAGTATATTCGAGGTAAGAAGCTTCAATGGTTTAGCAAGTTTCTATAGGAAGTCTATCATAAATTTTAGTGGTATATGTGCACCAATATTAGACACTATAAAGAAGAGACACAAGTATTTTAAGTGTATAGAAGAGATTGAGAAGAGCTTCAGGATATTGAAGGATAAGATCACAAAACAACTAATTCTGGTTCTGCTAGATTTTGGAAAGACATCTCAGGTAAGGTGTGATTCTAGTGGAGTAGCAACTAGAGCAGTCTTAAGCCAGGATAACAAACTTGTAGCATATTTCAGTGAGAATCTAAATGATACCAATAAAAATTACTCGACATGTGACAAATAATTCTATGCAGTTATTCAAGCCTTGAAGAAGTGGAGGCATTATCTTATTCCCAATGAATTTGTGTTGTATTGTGATAATCAAGCTCTACATTTCATCACTAGGTAGGAGAAGATGAATCAAAGGCATGCAAAGTGGGTGGAATTTATGCAGAATTTCACTTCTGTTATCAAGCATATTTATGGTAGTGCAAATAAAGTTGCAAATTCTTTGAGTAGGAGGTGTTTTATTATGCAGGAATACAAAGTGGAAACCTTAGGGTTTGAACAGGTTAAGGAAATGTATGGTGAAGATGCAGATTTCAAAGAAGCTTATGAGGCATGTGAAAATACTTTGCTAAGGGACATGAACCATGGATGGAATATTTGATTCAGGATGGATTGTTGTTCAAAGGGAGCAATTTGTGCATACCAAAATGCTCAATGAGAGACGATTCTCTAAAAGACAAGCATAGTGGAGGCCTAGAAAGACATTTTGGACATGATAAAACATTTGCATAGTTGAGTAGCTCATACTATTGTCCAGGTATTGGATCTGAAGTGCAGAAATTTTTGAACAAATACATAATTTTCCAGTATAAAAATGTAAGATAACATAACACTAGTCTTTATCAATCAATTCCTATTCCAGATAGGCCTTGGGATGCTATCAACATGGATTTTGTGTTGGGATTTCCAAAAACCCAAAGGGGAAGTGATTCCATATTTGTGGTAGTTGCCAGATTTTCCAAAATGGCACACTCTATACCATGCCAACAGACAAATGATGCTACACACATATCCAATCTATTTTTCAAAGAAGTTGTGAGACTACATGGGTTGCCTAAGAGCATTGTTTCGGAGAGGGACACTGAATTTGTTGGTCATTTCTGGAGAACGTTGTGGAAAAAATTGGGGATAGATTTTTCCTTCAGTTCAACATATCACCCTTAGATAGATGGATAGACTGAGGTGTTAAACATAATTTTGGGGAATTTCCTGAGGAGCTTAGTCACTGAGAACCACACTCAGTGGGATCATATTCTTCCACAAGAAGAATTTGCATACAATGATTCACCAAATAGGAGCACTGAAAGAACTCCATTCCAGATTTTGTATGGAATACACCCAAGAGGGATATCAAAACTAAGAAATTTGGGACAAAATGAACTCAAAAGTGTAGGAGATGAAGATTTTGCTACAGAGATGCAGAAAATTCATGGTGAGATCAAGGAGAAGCTGCAAGACAACAACAAGAAGTACAAAGAGAGAGTTGATCAACACATGAGAGAGCTTCAATTTGAAGTGGGAGATCAAGTTTTAGAAAAATTATGGAAGGAAAGGTTCTCGAGGCGAACATATAAAAAACTAAAAATGAAAAAGATAAGACCATGCAAGATCCTTAGAAAGTTTGTAGCAAATTCTTATGACATAGAGCTGCCAGACAATGTGGGAATATCACATATTTTTAATGTTGTTGACTTGTATCCTGGGAATATGAAACATGAGGATCAAATGATGAGAAGGAAATCATATGGGAAAAACAAATGCTTGTATCAGAGAAGCCACAGATGGAGAAGATCATAGATCAGAGAATTGGAAAAAGGACCAGAAGGAAGATGTATTTTGAATACCTTGTGAAGTGGAAAGGTCATCCAGAAGAAGATTCCAGCTGGGTAAGTGTAGCATATATTTTTAAGCAAGGAAAGACAGTTCAGNTCTCATGGATAAGAGTCCATGAATTTTTGGCCAGTGGAGTATGATGCAGGAGTGTCTACATCATCATTAAAAAAGGAGGACAGGATGGAGAGAAACACATCAACCAACCCATTTATGGAGTTGATTTGGAATACAAGAAGGAGAGTGCACCTTTTTGAATTTGAAACTTTATGAAAAGAAATGTAATAAATGATTAGAGGTTGAGGGCATCCCCAATATCCTCTTAGATCAATATCACTTTAATGTAAAGGCTATATTGTACAGAGGTTGTGCATCAAACCTTATCTTATTTGTAAATGCTATTAACCCCAAAATACTCAGTAGATGGATGAATTAAATCCCCATAGGATAGCATTAGGTTGTTGGGCGGAAATGATCGATGAATCACCTCTTGTATATATGCTTGTATCTTATGCCCAAATAAGGTTGTTGTTGTTCATTTGTAAAAAAAAAATCTCTCTTTGTAATAGTTGTTATTGAGAGAGAGAGAGAGAGAGAGAGAGAGTTGTTGTTGTTGAGAGCCAGAGAGCATTGTATGATTTGTTGAAGAGCAGTGGGGGACTACTTGTATCTATGTATTTACTACTTTAGTGAATAGAACATAGGAGATTTGATCCAAGTGTTTGGTGTTGTTATTGTTTTGTTTATCTGAATGAATGGTAGGCTTTATGTTCATTTAATTTCTTTGTTTATACTTGTTCTTGTACTTATGAATGTATTATGTGATTGAATACATGAATCTTTGGAGTTAGAATAAGTTTCAATTGTTTCTCTTCTAAGAGCTTGTGCCAGGAGTGAATATTGTCTGCAAGGGGTGAATTGATAGATTTAATTTTAAATCAGTGAAGCTCAGTAGAGATAATGTTGAATCTTTGATAGCAGTAGTGAAGAGAAAGCACAGAGCCACGCAAGGAGTGCATAGGCCAAGTCGTTCTTAGAATTTATTGAATGGGAGAATGGTTGATTGTTGAATAGGTTCCAAGCACGCAAGGAGTGCGTGCAAGGATTTAAACCCTTGTAGGAACAAGCTCAGGAGAGATAGTGATCTGAGCCTTTGAGGAAAAAATACTTCGAAAGTTTTCTAAGTCCAAACTTCTAAAAGTTTGAAGGGAGTGCACAGAGGGTTGACAGAGGTCTCTTCTACCTCGAGAGGTTAAGCTCAGGAAGGTCAGCGACCATAATTCCTTGAAAGGAAGAGTTTCAAGAAATCGACAGTGAAAATCCCATGGGATATCACTAGGAGAGTTGACGATCGTTAGATCAGGAGGAAGTTGCAAGGTGGATAATGATCCAGATTATTTTCGGCACAAAATGAGAGTGGAGATATAATAAATAAATGCACATAGATATCGTGAATATATAATAATATAACATAAATGTATCAAAGATGCAACCATAAACACAGAGATACAGTAACACACGATTTTTATTAATGAAATAAATGTACAGAGACTGTAAAAATACAGAGTGAAAGACTCGCTAGAATGGTGGCAGCTTATCTCTGAGAAGAGATGTGACACCTACTCACATTCTCAAGAAGATGATTATTAAAATGAGGTTCTAAGGGACTTTTTAACATAATTAAAATCGAAAACCCTAACCCCGGAAGATGAAAAGCCAAAAGGTTTGCGGACCCCGTTTTGTGTAGTTTGGTGTATCAACTTCCCATGGGTGTAACTTTGGCACACGATCTCCGTTTGGGGCGCAAGATAGCTCGTTAGAAATAGATAACTGAGGAATACAAATTTGATGTGAGAAACATCGAAGGAACTTCCATTTTGCTCCCCGTTTTCCCAGAAAACGTCGTTTAGGGCCTCAAAATAACTCTCAAAGTTCAGGACCGGAAAAACTACCAAAAATAGTAAATTACCAAAATTGCCAGAAAACTTTTTTTAGCCAGTTGGAAAAGCTGGGTGGCCACCAATATCCACCTATATCAATCCTCCCTCCTTAGGAAGCAATGGTATCCATTGTGTTGAGTTGTCGGGGGAGAGGGAAATGCATTTGCTGAGTTTGAATCTTGGTGAGCTGCTTGCCTTGCTGGAGAAGTTGCGTTGCTTAGCTTGTTGAAGGATGTCACGAAGCTATGGCTGGAAGGGTTGGACCTTTCTAACCAATTTGGATACTTGATATGACTGTGTGCAGAAGGAATCTTTGTGCTTTGCTGCAACCTTGTCGACCTGCTTCTGTTGGATAGAAGGTGCTTGGGCCGAAGTTGTGGTGGTTGCAGTATCCTTCTATTCACCTTTTGAACAAATTGTGAAGAAGATGAATTTTGTAGTATGATATACTACCTTGCATCATTGTTTAGGTGTGGCAGTAGTTGGAACTACCTCTGGTATTCTGTAGAGATGACCCCCCAAAGTAACAATGACACTATGAGGTCGAGACTCGTAAACAACATGGTGTCTCCAAATATATGGTTGGTCCAAGAGAACATCACAGAAATACAATGGGGAAACATCACATAATACCTCATCCTTGGCAAAGCCACCCGATGTTGTATGGATGTGGGTGTGGTGTTTTCAACAATCCCAATTGTTTGACGACCTCTGCTGAGATGAGGTTCTTCTAGCTTCCGCTATCAACAATAAAATGCAGCGTGGTCCCCTTCACCCACATTTGTGAATGAAAGAGGCGCTCCCCCTCTTCGGGATCTATTGGTTCTTCTGGTTGAATTGTTGCGATTGTAACAATAGAAATGGGGTCTAAGTCAATGATCTGTCTTTTACAAGTATTTTTAGAATTAGATTCTAAGTCAGGGTTCAACTCCCTGTATTTGATCTCGACTACCAATGATTGTTTTTAGCGACATTCGTCGGTGTTGTGCCACGAGATTTTGTGGAAATCACACCATTTTCCGGTGTCCTTCTTTGTCTTCCTGTGACCCTTATTTTCCTGTGGCTTGGGCTGGTTTTCAGGAGACTGTTTGTTAGGGACGTCTTTTATCATACTTTGGTTGTTGCGGATTTGCAGGCCCGAACTCCCATTTGTTCTGGTGCTTAAATTTCTGCTCAATTTTAACAACATATCGATAAGAAACAATGAGTGATGAGATATCTAGAAAATACATTTCAATTTGGATGTATTTGTAGAGGCCCGAGGTATTTTAGAACCAAATGTTGCTCGAAGTCATTGATACCCATCTTGGTGCGCACGGTATGGAAGGTATTGGTGAACTCTGGAACTGCTTGGGCCCTCTCTTGTTGTAGTGTGGTCCATCTCATGTACTGGTCCGCATAGTTGCCAACAGGGTAATACTGTTCCTTTACTGCATCCACAAAAAAAATCCCAAGTGGGATCAACCCATATATTCCAGACTCCTCTGTGGAACTTTGCTCCAAATAAGTTTCTCACCAATGTTTGACATGGGGGAGAGATTTAAAGAGTGCCAAGGTGATATTTTCTCTATCAGAAAAATTGTGAATAGAGAAATAACCTTCTAGCAGATTTAACCATTTGTCTAGGGGTTCTGCATGTATCTGTCCTTAAAATACAAAAATATTAAAATTAACTTGTAACTTGAAAGGAGAGGTGCCTCCAAAGTGGCCTCTTGATGAATATGCACCTACTTCTATCGACAGACGTTGAAGGATGTGGGAAAAATTCTCCATCATTTCATCCCTCTGTCACGTGAGAGCTTGCCCAAGCAACAGATTGATAGAATCGTCTCCTCTTCCATTTTTATTTTCTTCCAACATGGAGGGTTTCTTGGGCATGAGAGAGAAACTGTATTCAAGAGAGATGAGCTCAAGACCCAACTTGCTATACTCAGACCTCGTCAGGGACATGCACTGAAAAATGATCAAGAGCAGCCTGCTCTAATACCACTGATCCAGATTATTTTCGGCACAAAATGAGAGCAGTGATATAATAAAAAAATGCACAGAGATATCACAAATATCCAATAAGACAATAGAAATTTATCAGAGATGCAACCATAAACACAAAGATATAGTAATACACGATTTACATTAATGAAATAAATGTACAGAGACTGTAAAAATACATAGTGAAAGACTCGTTAGAATGATGGCAGCTTATCTCTCAGAAGAGATGTGACAGATACTCGCATTCGCAAGAAGATGATTATTACAATGAGGCTCTAAGGGCCTTTTTAACATTAGTAAAATCTAAAACCATAACCCCAGAAGATTAAAATCCAAAATGTTTGTGGACCCTGTTTTGGGTAGTTTGGTGTATCAACTTCCCATGGGAATAACTTTGGCATACGATCTTTGTTTGGGGGCGCTCAATAGATCATTAGAAATATCTATCCAAGGAATACAACTTTGATGTGAGAAACATCGAAGGAACTTCCATGTTGCTCCCCGTTTTCCCAAAAAATGTCGTTTAGGGCCTCAAAACGGCTCCAGAAGTTCAGGACCCAAAAAACTACCAAAAATAGTAAATTACCAAAATTGCCAGAAAACTGTTTTCAGTCAGTTGGAAGAGGTGGGTGTCCACCAATATCCACCTGGATCAGATAACCCTTAAGAGATTCGACACTTTTCTTATTCGAGGATTTAAGGAGTGTCAAGGATTCAGGATAGTTGGAGTCCCGAAGCCCAAAGACCGAACATCACCACAACCGTTGATCGTGGAAGGGACACGCATCGATAGATAATTGTTTTGGAGGAAGAGAACTTCGGGAGAAATGGGAGAAGGGAGAGTAGACCGGAGGTCCTCCGAAGCCTGGAGGCAGGGACTCATCCTGACCGCCAGCTTGGAGGGTTACGTGGAGGAATCCCGTGAGTTCGGGGTATATCACTTTAGGAGTTTTAAAGAAATAGTGGTTTCCAAGAGTCCCGAAGCCCTAAGCTTAGCCCCTTTTTGGTTAAGTCTCAGGTCACAACCCAATTTCATGTGAGGGAAGGGGCCTAGTGGAGGGAGCTAGCGCCTATCGTTTAAATTTAAAAAAACAAAGGAAAAAGTGCCAGGAAAGCACCTGCGGGTTTCAAAGAGCCTGCACAGAGAACTAAGGAGGGCCTATGTAAACTAAAATTGGGGTTCAACAAGATGCTAAGAGTTGATTCGACTTTGAAAGTGATCAATCCTTGACTGAGAGGTCGAGTAGACCCTGGGAAAGGCATGAGGTTTTTGTCACTCTTAGAACATTTTTTTGTGGTAGAGTCTTGTTCAGATTCATTGATGGAATCAATATTAACATCAATGGATTTTTTCACATTCTAGATTTGGCATAGAAGCTACCATCAGTAAGAAAACTTAATGATGTACGAGTGAAAGTTTTTTTCTCTACCAAAGGGTGTAATATGGTCTGAATAGCTATGGTTACCACTATGGGTGTTCATGTGGGAATCTTTTTCTATCTTGATGCATGCACCATTAAATGTAATAGTTCTTCAATTTATGTAGTAGAGAAATTTGTTGGATATACACCTTCACAATCAAAACCTATATCTAATTTTGATGTTCATGATTTTTGGGTACCAAAACAAGAACTTGCATTAAAAATAAAGTTACATGTAAAGGAGACAATGATATGGCACCAAATATTGGGACATATAGGTGAGAAGGTAATACAGAGGGAATTGGATGCAACATGCACACAATTGCAACACTTACCCTGGTACAAAATACACAGCGGAAAAGAAAAATAGAAATATTGTTTCTAAATAATAAGGAGCTTATCTTAAGCACCAGAAAAACACAAAATGCAACACCACTCTTTTATTGATTCAAAGTAAATAACATGAATTACATTACATCGAGCCTGGGTTAAAAGATAGCCATGAATTGCTACTTTCGTGGCTGAAAACCACTACGAAATCGTCCAGAGGGTAATGGTCTGCATGTATGAGTTGAGATTCTATTTCACCCTTCCTACATGATCACCCAGACTTGAATCTTTCTCTCTAGTCCACCTTCTACAATTTCCTTAATTTGTGGTTCGCCAACCTCTTCAAAACCTTGCTACATTTATTTTTAAAACTCCTACTCGGCTCTGAAACGATTTTCCTTTCCTCCAAGAACAAGCTATTATCCAAACCGTCTCTCTATCTTCTAGATCACTTCAACTTCCTTTCGGCCTCAGGTCACTCTTTGTCCTTTAGCCACGATTTATTTTACCTAAAGATAGCTGTGACTTATCATGAATGCATGCCAGCGTGGAAAAATCAAATGTGTGCAGTCAGAGTGTTTCAAATGAAGAAACATCGTGACACCTGTAAAATTTCACTATACGCGGGATTTTTAGCACGAGTTTAAGCATGAGTTTCAGCAAGAGTTTCAATATAACACTTGTAAAATTTCATTATATGTGGTAGTTTCAACATGAGTTTCAACATTATTTTTATCATGTGTTTGAACATGAGTTTCAGCATAGCAAGAGTAGTTGTAGGAGTAATCAGTAGTTCAAGTTTACAAGAAACTGACTAAATACAATGGACCACTAACACAATCCTTATTCAACTATTTTCCTATTTGCAGAATGGAAATATTTTTGGGTGATGCGGATTTCTCGAGCCCAAGGATGCTCCTGCATCAGACACCCTTGGTAAGAAAAACATGAGATCCAGCTCATGTGCAGATCAATGCTAAAGTGAATATTTATGCACATGTGCTAATTGATCTTCAGTCACCCATGATGCATCCTCTGCCCCTCAATTCAATTCTTCCACTTGATCAAATATTCCATGTACTCCTTTCGACAAGTCTTCTTACCAATTCTGGTATCAATAATTTCTTTAATTTGCTCCTCAAATTTAATTGGTAGATGTTGTTTCCATTCATTGAGGGTACCTTCATCATCTCTTCTTTCCCATTCATGAAACTCATAGAGGCCAACAACATTAAATGTAGGATATTTTTCAAATTTCTTCAGAAGTTCCAACCGATAAGAATTATCATATATCTTTTTCATAATTCGACATGGACCTGTCTTCTTGTACTTGATTTTGTTATATGTACCTCAAGGAAATAGATCCTTCCTCAAGTGATCCATGACCATCTCACCCTCTCTGAATACCTTTCATATCCTATGATGATATGCTCTTTGTTTATAACTATCATTACTAGTCTGCAATTTATTCTTTACCCGTTCTTGTAATTCATGCATGTTGTCCACAAAATCATTCACATCAACACCCTTCTTTCCTTCCAAATTTGGAAATGCAACCAAATATACTACACCTTTTGGCGACCGTCCATAAATAGTATGAAATGGAATCTTTCCCGTAGACCTATTCGCCAAATCATTATATGTGAATTCAGCTTAGGCTAATGCCAAATCCCATTGACTAGGATTCTCTCCACTTAAACTTCTCAATAAATTTCCTAGACTCATGTTCACTAATTCTGTCTGACCATCTATTTCAGGATGATACACTGAACTGTACAAAAAATACGAGCCTAACATTTTCGAGAGTGTCCTTTAAAAATGTACAAGGAATCCGGTATCACGATCTGAAGTAATACTTTGTCAAAGCCCATGCAATCTAACCACCTCTTGGAAAACGAATAATGCTACTTCACTAGAATCACTAGTGTTTTTACATGCTATGAAGTGTGCCATTTTTTAAAACCTATCAATAACTACCATTGTTGAATCATTCTTTCTTCGAGTCATAGGAAATCCTAAGAAAAAATCCATACTGATATCCTCCCAAGGTCCTTTGGGTATGGGAAATGGAGTATAGAGTCTCGTGTTCTGACTTTTTTCTTTGGATAGTTGATAGATCCTACAACCTTCCACACAATTTTGAACATCCTTTTTAAAGATGGGACAAAAGTACCTCTCCTTCACCAAGGTTATGGTTTTCCCAATCCCAAAATTTCCTCCTAAACCACCACTACACAACTCTTTAATGAGATTCAGTCGTATGGAAATTCTGGGAATACACAACTAATGATTTTTAAACAACAACCCCTCCTGGATATGGTAGTCCAGATATGGTGTTCTATATAAACTCCAAGGCTCACATTCCTTTCAATATTATGATAAATCTGCATCTTCTTCATACAATGCCTTTAGATAGTTCAGGCTTACCACTTCTACTAACTCATTATTGAGTAACTCTATACTCTGGATTAATGCATCAACTACCTTATTGGACTTCCCAGCCCTATGTTTCAATACAAAATAATAACTTTGCAAGAATTCTACCAATTTAGTATGCTTTTGGTTCAACTTACCTTAGTTGCTAATGTACTACAGAGATTTGTGATCTTTGAACAAGAACAAACTCCTTCGGCAGTATATAATGTCATCATTTCCTAAAATCTTGCAAAATAGCATAAAATTCATGATCGTAAACAAAGTACTTCTTTCTGGACTCGTTCAACTTCTTACTGAAAAATGCAATGGGTCTACCTTCTTGACTTAGAACTGCTCCAATTGTTGTTCCACTAGCATCACTATCAACCTGAAACACTTTATTAAAAGTTGGTAATACTAATACTGCTTTTATTGTTACTTTCTTATTCAATTCTTCCAACGACTTCTCTTTTGTTGCAGTCCACTGAAACACTCCCTTCTTAAGACATTATGTAAGAGGCTCACATATTTGGTTAAAGTTCCTAACGAATTTATGGTAAAATCAGGCCAATCCATGGAAACTCCTCACATTGAATGTGCATCTTGGTGTTGGTCATTCAAGGATATCCTTCACTTTATAAGGATTCATTTTTAGTCCTTCCTTTGAAACCACAAAACCCAGGTACACTAACTCTCACTGCATGAATGTACACTTGTTCAGGTTTATCAATAGTTTCTCTTCTTCCAAGTGTTATAACACTTCTCTCACATGCTCAACATTCTCTGTTATGCTCCTGCTAAAAATCAACATATCATCCAAATATACAACCACGAACATACCCAAAAATGGATTCAAGACTTCATTCATCAATCTCATGAACGTGATGGGATCATTAGTTAATCCGAATGACATCACTAACCATTCAAACAATCCATCTTTCATCTTGAATGATGTCTTCCATTCATCACCTTCTTTGATTCGAATATGGTGATATCCACTCTTTAAATCGATTTTTGTAAAGTACTCCACACCACTTAAACAATCCATTATATCATCCATTCTCGGCAATGGAAATATATACTTGATAGTGATATTTTTTATAGCACATGAATCAATACACATTTTCCATTCCCCTATTTTCTTTGGAATCAACACTATTGGTATTGCACAAGTACTTTAGATTTCTCTAATCAGTCCTCTATCAAGAAGCTCTTGCACTTGTCTATTCACCTCTTCACTCTCTGCTAGAGTCATCCTATAAGGTGCTTTATTAGGTGATATCGATCCAAGAATTAAATCAATTTGATGAGAAATACTTTTCACTGGAGGAAATCCTTTTGGCAGATCATTAGCAATAATCTCCTTAAATTCACCCAACAACAACTTTATTTTTGTATATACAACATTTGGATTTTCTACACCTTTCACTTCTTTCAAAATCACTGCTAAACATAATGTTACTTTTCTTTCTTCTTGCAAAAATTATTTAGTAGAACATAACATGATTTTGTTGCTACTCGTTTTTATATCAGCACAATATCTTGATGTTGGTAATGTATCCTCCAACATTGGTGTTAATTTATAACGTTTTCCATCTTTCTTGAACTGATACATGTTTTCCTTACCATCATGGTGAACTTGTCTATAAAGTAACCATGGTCTTCCCAACAATATATGTAATGTATCCATCTCAATCAGGTCACATAACGCATGCTCCTGAAAGCTCCCTATCTAAAAATTCAATAAGCATTTCTCAGTCACAGTCACTTGATGTCCCTTGTTCAACCAAGAAACACAATAAGGGTTTAGATGGTTCAACCTTGTCAAGTTCAGTTTGTTCATGACTTCAGTGGATACCGAATTTTTTGTACTTCCTCCATCTATAATCAGGTTACAACGTTTTCCTTGAACCTTACATTTTGTTTTAAAAACTTTGTTTTGTTGTTTGGTTCCTTTGCATCTTCTTGTTAAGATTTCAGCAACACTCTCTGGTACAAAATATTATCACCTTGTTCTTCCTGAAGAACAGTCACATTTTCTCCAACTATTGAAGCTTCGTCAGCCTACGTGACTCATTCCCATGCTTCACCTCTCATCCATGAAGTTTTCCTTTTTGAACATTTAGACTTCTTGTGTCCCTCTACACTATGGTGATAACAAGTGATTACCTATCTCCCCTTTCCTCTTCCGAATCCTCTTCCTCTATGAGCTCCATTTCCTACTCTGGCACCTTAACCACTGACATATTCTTCTTCCCTTTCAATACCTTTAGCAGTCCCTGCTTTATCTCATACTTTAAAATCTCTTCCTCTACATCTAGGCTATGTTTTCCTCAATCTTTTCTTCTACCTTCAAGGAAACTTGATAAGCTTCATCAACAGTGTGGAAATAGGGTGTGCTCATTCTATCTTGAATAAAATACTTCAACCCATTTACATACCTTGCAACTCGTTGGAATTTTGGTTCTTTGAGGCCTTCTCTGAGTGACAACCTAAATAATTCTTCAGTGTATTCGCGAACATATGTCTCCCTTTGTCTGAGGTTCTGGACTTGTTAGAACAAATTCTGCTAGTAATCAACATGAAGAAATTTCTCTTTAATCTTGGTAAACATATTCTTCCAAGTTTTGATTTTCTCCAGCTGATTATTCATTATATCCTTCTGCAACATATCCCACCATAGTGTTTCATGGCCTTTCAGTTTCGTAACAAAAAATATTACCCGATTTGGATCCTGAACATTTTCATACTCGAAGTATATTTAGAGTTCTCCAATCTAGCCAATGAGAACATCATCTCTCAGAATACCATCATGATAGGAAACCTCAACCTTTGCACTACCCCTGTTACTCAAATACGAAATCAACCTGGATTTTGGGTCTCTTTCATCACCATCCTATTTATCTTCGATTTTTTCTTCTGGCTCTGAGTATACTTCATCATCTCCATTCCTACGATTTTCCAATTCCTCTATTCTTCTTCTCAAATTTTCAAGTTCTTGATTTCCTGCACCTCCCTTTCCTGCTCCTCTCCTTCGTGATGGCATTCCTCGAAGTTGTATGTGTCTTACCAACATCCACAGACCTCACACGATTCTGTAACCGAAATTGAATTCCATCATTCTTGTTGGTCAAACACCACGAATACGTATTATGTACCATGTCTTCACAAAAGCAAATTAGATGTTAATCCCATAGCATAACTAGGATCTGATACCACATAATGTAGAGGGAACTAGCTACAACACACACATAATTACAGCACAGACCCTAGTACAGAATACACAGTGGAAAATCAAAACATAAATATTGTTTCTAAATAATAAGGAAATTTAAATGCGATCTTAAGCACTAGAAACACATGAAATGCAGCAACACTTCTTTATTGATTCGAAGTAAATAACATGAATTACATTACATTGAGCCCGATTTAAAAAACAACCATGAATTGTTGCTTACGTGGCTAAAAACCACAATGAAATAGTCCAAAGGGTAATGCTTTGTGTTTATGGGTTGATATTTTGTTTCACCCTTCCTGTGTGCTCAGCTAACTTGGAATCTTTCTCTCCATTCAACCTTCTATGATTTCCTTACTTCATAGTTCACCAACCTCTTCAAAATCGCTCTCCATTTCTTTTTAAAACTCCTCCTTGGATCTGGAACAATTTTCCTTCCCTCCAAGAACGAGTTTTTATCCAAACTGTCTCTGTGTCTTCCGAAACAATTCAACTTCCTTTTGGCCTTGGGTCATGCTTTGTCCTTTAGCCACGATTTCTTTTACCTAATGGTAGTTGTGACTTATCATGAATGCATGCCAGTGTGGAGAAATCAAATGTGTGTGGCCACAATGTTGTAAATGAAGAAACATCATGACACCTATAAAATTTTACTATATGCGGGAGTTTCAGCACGAGTTTCAACACGTGTTTCAGCACAATTTTCAACACGAGTTTTAGCATAACACTTGTAAAATTTCACTATATGTGGTAGTTTCAGCACATGTTTCAGCATGAGTTTCAACATAACAAGAGTGGTTGTAGGAGTAATCAGTAGTTTGAGTTTACAAAAAACTGACTAAATAAAATGGACCACTAACACAGTCCTTATTTGACTCATTTCCTATTTTCAAAATGAAAATATTTTCGGGTGATGCGGATTGCCCGACATCAAGGATGCTCCTGCATTAGAAGGGCCTACAAGCCTTGAAAAAAAAATATTATCAGTGGATTAAATGATCGTGCTCTTAAATTAGTTTTTTTTAGCATTGCATATATAGAAAACAAAATTGTGTTCAATTGTATTCTAGTTATCTCAAATCTTTTGTATTGTTGGCCTTAATTCATTATAATGTGTTTTCTCCAATGAAAGTTCCTTTAATTTCTAAGTGTTTGTATTATGCTTCACTTATTGATAATTTTTCTAGAAGTACATGAGTGTATTTTCTTAGAACTAAATCATAGTTTTTAGTGAGTTTAAGGAGTTTAAATCTGTATTGGAAAATTAGATTAGTAGGGATATTAAGGTGACGAGGATTGATAATGGAAGTGAGTTTTTTTCTACAGAGTTTGATAAATTTTGTAAGTAGAATGACATTGAAATACATAAGACAATTGCATATATCCCTCATAAAAATGGAGTTGCATAATGAATGAACATAATGTTGATGGGTAGATCCAAGAGTATGCTTAGTGGAGTGAGATTAGAGAATAATTTCTAGGTATAAGTAGTTTCTACTGCATGTTAATTGATCATAATATTGCCCACATTATCTCTTCAGGATAAGACCCCTATGGAGGTTTGGACATGCAAGAAGACATCACTTAACCCTCTTCATGTTGTTTTTTGTGAGGAATATGCTCATGTGCCTAAGGAGAAGTGACTAAAGTTGGATGACAAGGCTATACGATGTATCTTCATTGGCTATTGCATTGGTGTGAAATGGTACAAGCTTCGGGATAATATGGATATAATTTTTTTGTATAGAATTGTAACATCCATATTTTCAATGACCACATTTTCATAACACTGATTATTCTTTGAGGACTCTTTCTTGCAAGTGATCCGGTTAAATAAGGTACATTATGATTATCTGATTTGGTTTATAATTTTATGTTATGATTGAGTATTGAAATTTGATATGTTATTAATATTGATGTATAGCATCGACAAGTATTATTATGAGGTTTCCTAAGTGTGAAGGAAACGTGACATGATGAGGATGTTGATGGCATCGATAGACTTCCTTGGACTCCATATTGAGTTAGGGAGTGGACTATTGACTTTTATTATAAGTACTTGATTTATTACGCATGTGTTATATGATGATTTTAGTTATGTATTTCATGTATATGAGTTATTAATATTATTATTTTCAATGGATGCATGCATGGTGATGCTTGCTAATCTGACTCACATATGGAGTAGAGGGGTCATACACAGATATCCGATGGATAAGGGAGAGGTGTGGCAGTGTCCCTTTTACAGCCTACTGGCACTTCGACTGTGACCTGAACTAAAGGTTAATGACTACCTTGTTCCTGATAGGTTCACAATGTCATGAGGGTAGACTGAGACAGTTGCTCACGAGGATTTCTGAGGGGCGTGCAATAAGTCAGATTCCTTATTCCTCAGTAATCCCTTAGTCTCACATAGGGCCGACAAGTGGAGTATTGACTCTGAGCATCATACAACTTCCAAACTGGGTCAATTTGCGAGTGACACCTTTGGAGAACGTAGGTGCGTCTTGAAGGGCACGTCGCATGAATAATAGTGATTTATAAAAAAAAATCTAAAATACCTTAGAGAATAAAACATTTACTTAGAACTGATAGAAAATAAAATATGAATTTAGATAACTTTATATTAATTTATGAAAGGGAACATAATAAAAACCTAAGTCTAATTTTTTTATTTCCTAAAGAATTTATAGAAATGAGTTGAGGGAAATTAGACTAATAAAAACTAGTATACGGTGAATAAGAATAAAAATTAAAACATGCGCACAATGTGTGCATGAAATTAATAAGTAAAATGAAATTTAATTAAAAGAAATTATTTTCATGAGAGAATGGGTTGTCAACATAGAGTTAGAATCCCAAGTCAATCAAACTTTAAATCCTAATTAAGAGAAGAGTCCTAATCAAAATCCAACTGTAAATTAGTTAGGAGACACAATAAATTAAGAGAAATTGGGGAACTAAGGGACAACTAGGAGAAAGTCTAGGAAACAATTGTGGATGTGAGGGAAAATGCATAATTTATTTAATTAAAAGAAATTAGAACATGTGCAACTTGGGGGGAAAGTGACATGTGTTTAGGGTGAATAATATCTAAAAAATTATTTACAAATTATCTAATATTGCATGAGAAGACAAGAGTCAAGAGAAATATTTTTATAAAAGAAAGGTGAGCAAGAAGAAAATGTACCCTATTGTTGGATGATTGAAATGTTGTTAAAATTTCTATTGACTAGTTTACTTGTGTGAGTTGAGCTTCAAGTTTTAGCAAGAGGTAGAAGCCTCTCCTTGGGAGGGAAAGCTTGAGCTAGTTTTGGTCTAAGATTTTGTGTGTGATCTTTGCGGATGGGGGGATAAGGGGGAATAAAAGTACCCCTAGCATTGGCTAAGAGGTACCGGTGAAATCTTCATTACAAGGACAAAGCAAGAAAGTATTAAACTGATGAACTTTGTATGTTGAANATATCTGTGTGTCTGTGTGTGTGTTGAATGAGAGAATTGTGTAATTATCATGTGGCCAGTGATAAATATGTTAAGGTGTGAAACTAAATTGTAAAGCATAATTATTTCAAAGTAACGATGATGTTGGGTATCAGAAGAATCGACCTTTCGTTATAAAATTTACAGTCGTCTCTGATTGATCAACATTTCAACTTTAAATTGTCAATTAAATTGATACGACTTGGTACACCTGTAAATAGACTTTTTTTGCGAGGTTTAATTTTTCCTTGTTCTTTCCATAAGTTTCTTGGACTTTTAATTTTCCTGCTCCTGGTTATTCCATCCTCACTATGATTTTCATTTTCGGTGTCAGTTGTCCTATTAGTTTTCCTTCACCAAGATATTAAATTATCTATTTTGCCCGGTTGAATAATTGTATGCTTGTCTAGTTCTGAATTTATACTAGGAGAAACTTGTTACGCCTCAAGACGTACACCTATTGATAATGGGCACATTTAATATGTTTTTAGTGCTTAATCAGTTTTGTATGGACAAGATTAAATATTGTTGGAATATTCTTAGTCGTCCCAATAAATCAATGGTTATGATTTCAACCACTAACTTCCTCACTACTATAAAGACATTCGTTTACATGTTTATTTTTTTACTTTTACTTAATCATATTTGAAATTTACTATAATAGCTAGCTGATTGCCACCTCTGAGTGATTAACATTTCATTTTCTAGAGAACCCAACCACTATTTTTATTACAACTATTATTTATTGAGCGGGATTTTCTTGCCTGGAACTCTTACTGCGTTGTTGTGCAGTTATTTAATGCCCAGACTCGATTATTTCAACGTTCACCAGCCACGAGTTACTTGTGGCTGTGCTAGTTTTATTTATTAATTTATCTTTTAACTACCAAAGCTGGAGATGGTAGTCCTTCGTGGGCTCCATTAGTTGGCTTGGTTTTACGTATATGGGTATGGTTAGAGTTGCATTCTCATTACAATTATATATGTTTCATTTCATATTAAATACCTATAAACCGAGGAATGCAACTTCCGTAAATCCTTTTCCTTACCCTAATATCGAGCTGACTATCTCACCTCTTACTTACCTAAATAAATCTCATGTTGCTAGACTTTGATTTGAATGATTATATTAACGTTTTTTAAATAGTATATCGATCCTTATGTAAACATTGCTTTTAATGGTCATATTATATCGATCCTTATGTAAATATTGATTTTAATTATTATAATAACGATTAATGACATTGATTTCAAGGATTAGTATATTGATATTTTCTATGCATCAAAGTAAATAATTGATTCAGTGTCTTATATTTATGAATGTTTACATTTAAGTCTTGATGTTATTGGTTTGTAATGAATTGCAATAAAGTTATATTTAAGATTTTATATCATTCCATTTAAGAAGTTATAGTTTGTAATGAATTGCAATAAAGTTATAATCATAGTATTGTCATTCCATTATATGAAAGATGATGCAATTTGTAATGTTGAGTTTATGATGATATACATTAACTATTTCATGTTTATTGACGTATTTAATTGCCTCAATAGTAAGGTTACTTATGATTATCTATTAAAATATAAGTTATTTATGTCTACTTATCCTTTGTGAATAAAAGAGGGAAGTTACAATTACTTACATAGTTAGATCTTTGGAATAAAAATTTATTTATGAGCAACTAATTAAATTTATACTTTCCTTCAATGCGTCAGTTGTACAACGATAAATCAGGATGGAATTTGATAACATCCTTTCCTTGTTATGTCTTAGATAGATCCTTGTTAAATTTCAATCCTTAATTAGTTCTTGAAGTGAAGATTTGACGAATTGCGCAACAATGATTCTCATCAATCAAATGATTGTTGGTGTTTGTTATTAGTTGTGTGTTTCATAAGATTATTTAAGTTTACTAAGTTGAACTTAATAATACGTTTTACTTACTCTTACAAAATAAATAAATTACCTATGATTATCACAATTTAAGGTTGATTTTTTTTGTAATTGTTTATGCATTCTTTAGTATAACCAGAGGGGTGTTACATATGGTATCAGAGCAGGTTTCTACCTTGTGACACTTGACTCATTGCGACTTACAATGAAAATTTTTAAATTAATATGTATCGCTAATATAAATTTGAAATTTGTTTATGGCAGGTGTCATGGTCAGAGGATGAAGGATGAGTAGACATCAGGGTGCAGGAGGAAGAGGAATTACTACTCCAAGTACATCCACACCCAACAGATCTAATCCACAAGGATAAGAGCATACTACCGAGTAGGAGCAGGTTGCAGTGGGAGATGTCATGGGTATGATGAGGTATTTTCAAAGGATGTCAGAAGCATTGATAAATCACCTCGATCATGATGAGGGCAGAGAATCTGTACCCAATGAGGGTTCTCAATGCCCTCCTATAGTTAGTGGTAGTATTCATAGAGAACTCGAGAAGGTAAAATTTTCCAAGTTTTGGGGATCCACCGATGGTTGAGCCATCGAGGCATGGTTGGAGAATATAGCAATGTGTTTTTCATTGCGTGATTATACCTCCAACCTAAAATTCCACATGGTGGTTTTTCATCTAAAGGGGAGTGTGATTCTTTGGTGGAAGACACTCTTACCAAACCTAGATATGGTCGTTGTAGACATGTCTTGGGAATTGTTCTAGGAACGATTTCGGGAGAGGTACATATCTGATGATTTCATTGAGCACCAACTCAATGAATTCAATTCTTTAAAAAAGGGTAGTCGTATAGTACCCGAGTATGAGGATAGATTTATGGAGTTTCTTAGATATGCTCCGCACCTAAAAACTGAAAAATTAAAGGTGAATAAGTTTTTGTTTGGTCTCAAATAAAACATTCATGCTAAGGTGAGGATCATGATTCCTCATAATTTTCATGATGTAGTACATAAAGCTTTTATCACTGAGGAGAAATTGAACAGTGGAGTTCAAGGTAGGAATCCTTCCAGGAAGACTGGACAAACGCCACATAGAGCACCACAGTAATAGACACCCATTAGACAGACTTATGGGAACCGTGATGCAACCAGAGAACCTATATTTTCTACGCCATGTAGATAGACTACCAGTCAGAGGACTATGTATAAAGAACCATCGTAGAAACAATTGTGTCTTCCTCAGTGGCAGCAATAGTATAAATCTGTTTCACAAAGCAGATCAGGGCCTCAAAACCCTAGACCAACAGATTCTTCCTATGGAACTAGGAGCACCAGCCCTAAGAATGGATGTTGTACTTGTGGAGAATCCCAGTATCAAAGAGATTTCCCTATTGAAAAGGTGAGAACTTTTCGATTAGAAGGACAAATGATAGTAGGATATTTGGGAAAGGCCCATAAGATTCATGCAATGGTGAATAACTGACAGGCCGAGCATTAGTGTACAGTGCTCGAGACATGAAGTATGATAAAAGATCATCAGTTTAGTATTTTGATAGATCCAGGAGCTACTGAGAGTTTTATATCTAGTGATGTGCTCAAAATAATTAAGGTGACGAAAGTCGAACAAGATGAGTTTAGATATGTAGAGTTAGCATCTGGAGCCAAGGAAAAAGTAGGAGGAAAGGTTAAAGATTGTAAAATTAATTTGGGTGACTTCGTCGCATGTGTAAAACTTTATGTCACAACCTTGGCATCCTACAATATTGTGATTGGAATGGATTGGTTAGAATCGCATGACGTGATACTTAATTGTAAAATGAAAAGATTAAGCTTAATTAATTATTTTGGACATAATAGAGTAATTGTAGGGAAAAACCAAGGAGTATCCCTAAGATTTATTACTTCCCTACAATTGAACAAAAATATGTGTAAAGGATGTAATTTGTAAGCCATATCATCTCTTAACAAAAAGGGTGATGCGAAAATATTGCAATATTTTCTATTAGTATCAAACTTTGTTGATGTTTTTCTTGAGGAACTACCAGGTTTACCGCCAAAACGAGAATTGGAATTTACTATAGATTTAAAACTTAGAATAGAACCAATTGCAAGAGCACCATATCAGATGTCAACACCTAAATTGCAAGAGTTAAATATGCAATTGGAGTTATTAGATTTGGGACTTATACGTCCAAGTGTATCACTATGGGGTGCACTAATAATTGTTGTAAGAAATAAAGACGGATCGTGGAGCCACGATCAATAATCAATACCCATTACCAAGAATTGATGACGTATTTGATCAAATGTAGGGGGAGACCATATTTTCAAAGATTGATTTGAGATCGGGCTATCACCAGTTGCAAATCAAAGAGGAAGACATTCTTAAAACAATGTTTAAGATAATGTTTGGACATTACGAATTTATTGTTTTACCATTTGGATTAACAAATTCCCTTGATGTATTCATGAGTTTATTGAATGGGGTGTTCCGTGAATACTTGGAAAAGTTTGTACAAGTATTTATTGATGATATATTAATTTATTCTTGGAAAAAATAGTAGCACGACAAATATCTGAGATTAGTTTTATAGTACTTAAGAGAAAATAAGTTGTACATAAAGTAGTTGAAATGTTCTTTTATCAGATGAAGGTTCACTATGTGGGACACATTATTTATGGAGAAGGTATCAATATGGATCCAGTGAAGGTAGAGGCTATTATGGAATGGACAACACCGACGAATGTGCAAGAAGTATGTATTTTTATGGGATCAGAAGGTTATTATATATGCTTCGTCAAAGGATTTTCAAAAATAGTAAACCCAATTACGAAACTGCTAAAGAAGAATAAGAAATTTGTATGGTCAAAGAAATGCGCCGAGTCATTTCATAAGCTTAAGGAGTTATTAACAACAACATTGTTACTGAAAGTACCTGATATGGACAAGGAATTCTTATTATGCACTGATGCATCCAAAGAAGGATTGGGTGGAGTACTAATGCAAGAAGGTCGAGTTATTTCTTATATTTCAAGGAAACTAAGAAGTGTTGAGGAAAAGATATGAAATGATCTTGCTCAAGCATTTTCATATTCTTCTTGGTTAAAGAAAAATAGACGTGAATATCACCCTATGTTTATAGCCATCAAAATTAATATCCTAACTCACAAGTATTGATTACAAGTGCCTAGGATGGTTTTTTATAAATAAAAGCTTACTGAAAAATTCATTATTTATGTGTTTTTCTGAATATTACAGATGCTCAAATAAATATAGATACAAAATCAAAAACACCAAGTCGATAATCAAGACAGATGAGACATAAAGAAATCCTTTATTTCATTCCAGTTCATCAAAGAGTCATTCTCTTTACAAAATTTCTTGAAGAAGTTTTGGACCAAAGTCAAACTTAGATGTCCCCGATGAAACATACAAAAGGACCTCTAACAAAAAGTCAAAAACTGAACTGTAAAAGATGGATCAACTTGCCACAGATTGATTCCCACTCGACTATGTACAATATACTTCGTCAGTCATGAAAACTAATTCACAAACAAACAAGTCTACACAAACTATCAAAGATAGATCAACACCTCTGAAAAACAAGTGTCTGAATGATGCAATTCAACCCTGAATCTTGTTATCTACAATAAGACCCTACTATAATAAAAAAGAATTAGGCTTGTGATAAATTAAGGAATGAATGAGAACTGAACTATCTCAACACAAACTCAAAGAGAAAACCTTACTGTGCTTCTCCTTCTATTCTCCTCATGTTCCTCCCTTCCCTTTTTCTCTTAAGAAAATTACAATTGGTTGAAGTAGTTGAACTACTTCCTTAGTTAAGTTTTAACTAAAACTCAACCAACCTTTTAGTTAGGGGGAAAAGTAATAAATCATAATAAGATTTTTAAATAAATAATAACTAGTAGGTGGGACCCCTTGTGACTCCCTTTAGCTTTTAACAATCATAACACAACTAGTTAATTAAACAAAACATCCCTCCTTGTGATTCCCATCATCACAACCATATTTGATAATTTATCTTAATGATATTTGAAAGTATTTCCAAAATATATTACTCATATATCTAAAAATAACATGTTGTCCAAAATTTATGAGGTCAACTATCATCAACAATTAATAAATAGAAACTTAAAATCCATATTTTCCAGTCTGTGAGGCAATCTTTCCCTTGTTGTTACTATCAACCTTTAATCTCTCTAAATTTTCCTTAGGCTGTGTGGAGCCTTTAGGCCTAATCTTGTTGATCACATGAGAGTAGTCGTTCCTGAAATGCATGCGGGAGGAAACAGATTTATCAGACTCATTTGAAGGTGAGGAAGTGGAAGTAGTGGATTTTCCTTTGTCAAGGGCATGGCGGGTCTCGGTTTTCAACCTTTTGCTTGAAAATCTCATTCCTGTATGCATAATTGATTAGCAAATAGTTTATTTAACAACCATACATAACAACTCTTTAAAAATATGAAATAAATTTTGGCTCAGCAACATATCAGACTCATGCAATCCAATCCATACAAATTGTTTAACCATTGTCAATGAGCATGGGGTGAACAAAGGTTCTGGGATATGTGAGGAGTTTGTATTGAGCGAAAAATGTTAAAATGAGGGGAAAAAGAACATGGTTTCTTCTCACCGACAACAACAATCAACTGAAATATAAACCAAAGAACATATCACTGTAATCCATCCCCGTGATCTTAAATTGTCACAATACAGAGCTCCTCTTAACTTTAATTAAATTTTAGGAATATGGAGTGAGTAATGAATATGGGAAGTTGAGGGGATTGTAATTAGTGAAAAGTGAAGTAATTGTAGGGGAAGATAGCGGTTACTGTTCGAAAATTTAATTAAGTAATTCTATAAAACAACTCTATATTAAAAGAAAAAGATCCAACACTAACCAAAAGTCATTGTGATCAATTAAACAACTACTGTGTATAATTTAATAGTTTATGTGTGTTAACTTGCTCACTGTTTGCAATTAAATTTTTAACACAGTGTCATCAAACTAAAAATAATATGCCTTCCAAAACAACCTGTATAAGAGTTCTGTTTCTTTCCATTTTTCCCATTTAATATTTAAAAAAAATTCTGAATGAACACACAGTCACTTTTTTCCACTCTGTTCCATCAAAACATCAACCATTGTCCATGAATTATTTCCTCAAATAAAACACAGACACAAAAATCATGCCCGGTTCCATTTCTCTAATCAATTTAACAATCAAATTGTAACAAAACCATATTGTCATAAAACCCATGCCCATTTCTATTGGTGTAATCAAACGATATCCATAACATATATAGTGGACAACCAAGTGACAACTATCATGATTTTAAATTGCAATACTCCTGATTGGAAGTTAAATCACAGAGTAACAACAACCCTTATTTCAACCTATATCACGCTATAGGAAACACACAACCCATCTCATAAGAAAAGAGGCATATTCCCGATCGACGATAAAAAAATTCTCAGTTAACCATCTGAATGTTACAACACAAGAGGTAGTGATTGTATGCCCATTTCATTCCTCGAATAAACCAATTAACCATGATGAGCTATAGAGTCGACTATTATAATAAACAATGCAATGACTAGATGTTGATAATCAAAACACTACCAGTGTTATTAACATAGACGATCCAACAATCAACCATTGTTGATGATAATCCACCAACTGATGACAATCAACAATATACTCGATGGGATATAACTGGCTCCATTTATTAAACAACCTTGAATAATCAAGGGTTCTCTTTGTGGACCAACACAGGGAGACTGGAGTCAACCACCAACAACAGACAAGAAAATTTAACAACAATACGGTGGACACATAGGCCATACCACCAATAGGTTTGCAGATAGGGTGATAGTTCACGAGATAGGAGAGACTATGAATAGAGGAGAAGAGCCTTCATAAAATAACACTGAGCACCTGTAGGGTATAACCCTTGTGGTTTTCCCAATCAACCTGAAAAAAGATGATATAAAGCAGGGCCATGAAATATCAATCAAGCTTAAAGAAAACCCCTTGGAATAATATCCATCCTAACCAACTGCTCAAACATCAATAACATAATGAGCCCATACCCAAATGAAATGATATGCAGTGACACAAGGTGGTTAAAAATCAAACCCAACAACCCCATAACAACAAAACGACTGGGTATGGTGACAAGAACTGTGTGGAGACAACTAGCAAATCTGGACCGAATGAAACCCTCCAACCAAAACTAATAAGGATGATTGAGATATTTCATGGATTCTACCACTCAGAATAATCAATGAAACTGTGACTTCAACCACCATTTGCAACGAAAACCACACAAACAATCCATTCTAGAGAAATATCACAAGTTTACATAGTTGCTAGTCTCAAGAAAAGAACAGACCCATACATCACTGAGCCAATATCTATTTCATAACCAGAGCAGGTTCATGGATGGTGAAAGAGACATACCTATAACCCGAAAAGCCTTAAAAACATGAGTTTGGTCGAGCAGTTCTTCCCTTTGCCTGAAAATCAGAGCTTAACCACAACGAAACACAATTGAACAATAGCCAAGCTAGGTTGACGGCCAGTGGGAGAGGTATGGAGTGACGTGCAGTAAATGCACGTCGCCTCCATCCTCTACTCATTCAATTCCTTAGTACATGCCAGTCAACTATCCGTTAATCCATTCAATCAATCTATGCATCGAAACTCACATCCATTACTTGCCAAATGCGCCACCATTTCCAACCATACCATAATGCATATCAAATGTGTTTCCATATAACTCAATAAATCGTATAGCCACTAACTTTGTTAGCTATGACTAACAACAATATTTTTAATTCCAATGCATATAGTGTAGTATATTAGCAAAGTAGCATAGTTTAGTTTCTTCCGTTTGTATTTTTTTCATATTTCTTATATCTCTTTTCAATTGCTCTTATTTGTTGTCACTAGCATGTATCTTGTGTAGGTGTCACAGTAATGAATCAAGGAGAAAATAAAAAAGGTAAGGATGGATAACATAAGCCATAACAACATGAAATTAGAGCCTAGAGCAACAGAACCAACACAAAACATGCCTTATCCATCATCCATTTGTTGCAAATAGAACCAACATTTCACCATCAATCATGTAGAACCGTGTAAGTAGTGTCGAACAATAGCATAATTATCAAGTAAGAACTTGATCCTCCAATCTCCAAGGGGTCCCACCTACTAGTATTATATATATCATTAGCTTATAATTAATAGGATTTAGAAATACTTTGTGGTTGAAATCCTCGTTGTGATTTTAAAGAATGCACGAAGATAATTACACAACTCATGATTTGGAATTATTAGCGATTGTTTATGCCTTACAAGTTTGGAGACACTACCTTATTGGACATAAATTTGAGTTTAAAACTAATGAGTCGATTGCAACACATTTTTACTAAGAGTAACTTGAACGTGTGACAAAGACGTTGGTCATAAATTTAAAGTGAGTATGATTTTGAAATCACATACATTAAAGGAAGTAGAGGATGCATTGAGTTGGATACCATGCATTTTCTGGGTTATACCACTAAAAACGAACCTTCGGGCAATGTTTTTGGCATTACAGACTGATGATGATTGGTACAAGGAACTAAAAGACAATATCGGACAAGATAGCATGATGATACCTAGATATGAGGGATATTCTTTGGACAGTGATGGATTGTTAAGATATAATGGCAGAATTTGTTTACCACCAAATGATGATATGAGAAATTTAATTTTGAACAAAGCTCATTGAGAAATGTATACGACTCATCCTGGAGTCACGAAGATGAAGGCAGATCTTAAACCACTATTGTTTTGGAAGGGAATTAAAAATGATATAGTTAACTATCTGGCGAGATCTCTTGAATACCAACAATTGAAGGATGAACATAGACATCTAGTGGGATTATTACAACCACATGTGATTCTTGAATCGAAATTGGAAGTTATATCGATGGATTTTATTATTGTATTTCCATTGAAGGTAAGGAGACACAATTATGTTTTTGTATTTGTCGACACTTTGACGAAGAGTGCGCATTTTATTCCAGTTCTTATGACATATCAAGCACCTGATGTAGCTAGAATTTTTTTTAATGAAATTGTAAGATTGCATGATGTACCGAGGAAGATAATATCTGATCGAGGATCGGTATTCATTGGACATTTTTGGACTAGTTTCCAAGAGCTTTTGGGAACACAAATAAATTTTAGTACAACATATCACCCCGAAAAACATGGAAAAATTGAAAGAACAAATCAAATTTTAGAAGATATGCTTCGAATGTATGTGATGGATCAATAAGAACATTCGGAAGAATTTTTACCATTGATATAATTTGCGTATAAGAATAGTTACCAGAGTTTGATAAAGATAGAACCTTTTGAGTTTCTCTACGGATGACCATGTCGAACACCTTTGAGTTGGGATCGACTAGAGAATAGGGTCCTGGTGGGACTAGAAGTGATTCAAGAAATGGAAGATAAGATGCAATCGATAAGGAAAAGGATTAATAAAGCGCAAGACTGAGAAAAGAGTTATGCAGATGTGCATCGTATAAACCTCAATTATGAGGTTGGTGATAAAGTGTTTTTGTTGGTGAAGCCACATAAGAGTTTGATTAAGTTTGGAAAGGGTGTTAAACTCTCTCCAAGGTTTGTGGGACTTTCAAAGTTGTATAAAATAAAGCACCCATGTCTTACCGACTAGCCTTACCTGATTCTTTGAGGTGTATGAACGATGTGTTTCATGTTTCAGTTTTATGTCATTATATTTCAAATCGGTCACATGTTATTGATTTCAGTTCATTGCTAGTATCAGATGAGTGGGCTCTCATAGTGGATCCAATGCACATACTGGATGATCACACTCAACAACTACATCGTCGATTGGTGGATCATTGCTAGCAGGAAAATACCCCCTTTAACTATATCAGGGTTTAAGATATAGACAGAGTGAATGGCCATCTAAAAGTCAATCTAGTTTCTACTCTACCCCAAACATACCAAAAGTAAATCAAAATAAATAAATATAAGAGAATATTGATAATTCTACCTTTTGTCCCATGTCCGGTGATGATCTCTTCAAGCTCTATAGTTCCAAAGACTGCAAGTCTCCTCCCAAGGTTGACTTGCATCCAAGACTAGGAAAAAAAGGGCTACAAGCATGATATTTCTATGCATAAATTAGGGTTAGATATCAAATTCTATGTATAAGTCAAACAAAATACACAAAACATCATCATTTGGGATA
Organism: Picea sitchensis; assembly: GCA_010110895.2. Lineage (NCBI taxonomy): Eukaryota > Viridiplantae > Streptophyta > Pinopsida > Pinales > Pinaceae > Picea > Picea sitchensis. Next base: position 83,011 of record SNQJ01S0006155.1, on the reverse strand, counting down.
GGGAAAAGATATTCTTTTATTCATCAAAAAAAGACCAAAACTTACAATCCATGTTGGCCACCGTTCCGGGAACTTGGTATGGGATCCTCTTTACAATGCTCCAAGTGCACATTCAATAGGCCTCTTCTCTCAATCTTCTGATCACCTCAAGGGAAGGGAATGGATTGAATGGAAGAAGAAGGGGCTAAAGAGGGAATGTTGAGGAAGTAACTCACAAAAGGTAGAAAATGCTTGGGCAAGGAAGGGAAGTGAAATTGGGCAAAGTTTCACCATTCTTACGCTTAGTTGAGAAATGAGACCCCAGGACCTCATTTTATATGACAAAATGATAGTTATTTGGTTGGGGGATGGGCTATAGTAGGTGAACTGGTTGGGAAACCTCCAATAGCTCGTGAATTCCAACGAATTACTTACAACTTTTTAATTTTTGCAACTTTTGGAGGTATACGTGGGATTTGTATTGTGCATCAAGCGTATGTACGTGGGCTATCTAGCATGAAACAAGTGTATGTACGTGATATTTAGTGGTGCAGGGTACGTACATGCTCTAAAAATTGGTTTTTTAAATAGAGCTTCTCGGCAGTGATTTGGAAAATTATGCAAGTAAGAGGGCCAATACCATTTATGCATGTGTAGGGAATTTTAGGGCTATAACAGATGCCCCCTAATGTATGATGTTATAAGAGAAACTGGTGGCCGAAATACATTACAACATATTTACCAATGCACAAAATCGAGTGAGCCTGGGACTAGAGTTCAGGAGGTGCCATCTGCAAAACAACAATTATCTCTCCGAGGCGGGCATACCCATGCTCGGGATGAACTGAATCATGGCTTCCAATCAAATACACTGCAGATCCATGTCATATAACTATGTAAAGTGTATTTGCGAGCAATACACAATGTATATACATCTCAAAATTAGTCGAAGATATACAAGTACAATGTGTATCTTCAAGAAGCTAGTGACGCCCGTGGCTAGAGATGAAGTCTTCATAGCTTGAGAAACAACTTTAAGATCTTAAAAACTCGGGTAGGAGCATAATGGGAGTGTATAAATCACTACCCTGAGGTCTTCGACATTCCGTCAGGAAAATACAAGAGGATCTCGATGATTAAGAAGAGAACTTCATCGATTTTGAATTTGGACTTGACTAGACTTTCGGGATGGCCGACTCATGAAATTCAAGAGACAAACTGCAGAAAGGCCGACTCATGAAATTCAAGAGACAAACTGCAGAAAGGCCGACTCAGGAAGCATGACATTGACATAAGTTGTGATGCAGTAGGCAACACAAAATCACCATATGTTTGGAAGAGTTACCAAATAGAGGAGGACACAACTCTATGTAGCGATAATAGCTTCCTAAGGTCATACGAGATCCCAATGCTTGACGAACAAACGAATGGATGTTATTTGTCCAAGGGAGACCCTTTTTTCTTCCAAAAGAGGAATTTGTATTTCTTGTCCCCTCTTTTTGGAATATTTGATTTTTTTGTCTTTTTCAATTTTTAAAGAGCTTGAAAAAGAATAAAAGAATGGTACATTACAAAGGAGGAACGAGTGTCACAAGAAAGCATACTAGTTCCAAGAACATGGAACACACTAATGCTCAAAGCAAGGAGACATGTGTAGGATAAGGACACTTGGGGAAAATTCCTCCATGGGTCAAGTTTTCAAGTCGCAGAGGCAATAAATGCTTCAAGGATTACATATAAGGAATGCTTCAAAGGTTCATTTGAGAGCAACATGGAGCCGACATTAGGCCAAAGACGCAAAGATGAGACCCGCAATGCGATTAAGCATGACACAGTAAGACCCCTTCTATATAATTTTTTACGAGCCTAGAGAAGTTAAGATTGGTAGTTTTTTCATGTTTAGAGAGTCTGAAAACACGCAAAAGAAGACTCTAGGGAGTACCTTTTTCGGATATAGTCTAGTCGGTTTGAAAAAGGGTTAAAATTGCACCGAAAAAAATGTCTATTCAAAACCATTTTAACGAGTGTGACAAAGACAAGAGCACTCGGCAATCTTTTTAATTTTAAGGAGTCTGAAAATATATTAACTATGGACTCACAACCTTTTTCTGAGTTTAGTCTCCTTAGCCCGAAAAAGTATAAAAGTAACTGAGGAGAACTCTCCCAGCGAGACAATCTCCTGAGGCGTACCTTTTTCCGCTATAATAATAGGTTGGAAACATGGTTAAACTCATTCTAGTAGATGTTATTCTAGACTAATTTAACAAGTGTGAAGGTGTAAGGTCACTCGACGATCTTTTCAATTTTAGGGAGTCTGAAAAGAGATTAACTATGGACTCGGGGGGGGGTGTTCCTTTTTCATAAGTAATATCCAAGACCCGAAAAAGGTGATAAACCAAAACCAAAGAGAATGTTCAGTTTTCAAATATTTAGTTCCCCAGGCCCAAAAAAGGGTTAAACTTATGCCTGAGAATACTCTTCTAGGGAACCAAAGTTCCTAGAGCATACCTTTATTCGTAAAATTAACCATCCGGACCGAAAAAGGGGTAAAATACCGTTGGACAAATGTTCCTTCAAATTTTATTTTTCCGAGCGTGACGGTGATCCAAGTGGATATCAGTGGCCACCCACCTTTTCCATCTAGCCCAAAACAGTTTTCTGGCAATTTTGGCAATTTACTATTTTTAGCAGTTTTAACTTCTGGGGCCATTTTGAGTGCCTAAATGAAGGTTTTTCAGATTCGAGCTTCTCAACGTTAACAAAAGGATTGAATTGAGCCCCAAAATTAATCTCCTTGACGATACCTTTCTAACAAGCTATTGTGCGCCCCAAATGAAGATCGTATGCCAAAGTTACACCCCAGGAAGTTGATACACCAAACTACCCAAAACAGGGTCCACAAAACTGTTGGATTTTCATCCTCCGGGGTTAGGGTTTTGGATTTTATTTATGATAAAAATTCCTTTGGAGCCTCATTTTAAAATGATCTTCTTCTGAATGCAAGTAGCAGACACATCGCTTCTCAGAGATAAGCTGCCACCATTCTAGCGAGTCTTTCACTCTGTATTTTTACAGTCTTTGTACATTTTCGCTCATTAATAGAAAATTGTGTATTATTGTTTCTCTGTATTTATGGTTGCATCTCTGATACATTTCTGTTATATTATTCAATATCCGAGATATCTCTGTAAATTGTTTCATTATATCTCCTCTCTCATTTCGTGCCAAAAATAATCTGGGTCAGTGGTATTAGAGCAGGTTGCTCTTGATCATTTTTCAGTGCATGTCCCTAACGAGGTCTGAGAATAGAAAGGTGGGTCTCGAGCTTGTATCTCTTGAATATAATAGCTCTCACACATCCAATAAACCCTCCATGGCGGAAGAAAATAAAAATGACACAGCAGAGGATTCTATTAATTTGTTGCTTGAGAAAGATCTCATGCCGCAGAGGGATGAAATGATGGAGAATTTTTCCCACATCCTTCAATGCTTGCTGATATAAACAGGTGCATATTCATCAAGAGGCCACTTTGGGCATACCTCTCCTTTCAAGGTACAAGTTAATTTTTATATTCCCATATTTGAAGGACAAATAGATGGGGATTCCTTAGAAAATTTGTTAAATCTACTAGAAGGTTATTTATTTGTTCATAATTTCTCTGACAGGGAAAAGATCAGCTTCACACTCCTTAAAGCTCTCTCCCATGTCAAAAATTGGTGGGAAACTTACTCGGAGAAAATTTCCATAGAGGATTTTGGAATATATGGGGTGGAGCCCACTTGGGAGTTTTTTTTGGATGCGGTAAAGGAACAATATTACCCTGTTGGAAACTATGAGGACCAGTACATGATATGAACCACACTGCAGCAAGAGAGGGGCCAAGCAGTTCCAAAGTTCACCAATAACTTCCATACCTTGCGCACCAAGCTAGGTATCAAAGACTCTGAATGACATTTGGTTATGAAATACCGTGGGGCTCTACAGAGATACATCCAAACTCCAATGGATTTTCTGGACATCTAATCACTCGGTGTTGCTTATCGATATGCTCTTAAAATCAAGCAGAAATTTAAGCACCAGAACAAACGAGAGTTCGGGTGTGCAAATCTGCAACAACCAAAGTATGATAAATAAAACCCTAACAAACAGTCTCCCGAAAACCATTCCAAGACACAGTAAAAGAAGGCTCACAGAAAGACGAAGAAGGACACCAGAAAATGGTGTGATTTCCACAAAATCCCCTGGCACAATACCGATGAATGTCGCTCAAAACAGTCATTTTTGGTCGAGATCAAAGACAAGGAGCCGAACCATGATTCTGAATCTTATTCAAAAAATATTGATAGAAGACAAATCATCGACGTAGACCCCACTACTATTGTTATGACTGCAACAATTCAACCTGAAGAACGCACAGATCCTTAAGAGGGGGATCTCCTTGTTCATTCATAGATGTGGGTGAAGGGAACCCCGTTGCCTTTTATTGTTGATAGTGGAAGCTAGAAGAACCTCATCTCAACAAAGGTCATCAAATAGTTGGGATTGTCGACAACACCACACCCGCAATCATACAACATTGGGTGGTTTCGCTAGGGATGATATCTTCAAGTCAGCCAACAATTTTGATTGTCATGCGACATCCAACCCTTCAAGGATGAGGTATTATGTGATGTTTTCTTGTTGGATGTCTGTGATGTTATCCTGGGCCATCCATATATGTGGAAGCGCCATGCTATCTATGAGTCTCAACCCCGTAGTGTCATTGTTACTCTAGGGGGTCATCTCTACAGGATACTAGATGTAGTTCCAACTACTGTCCCACCTAAACAATGTCGCAAGGTAGTATCTCATACTACAAAATTCAACTTCTTCACAATTTGTTCAAAAGGTGAACAAAAGGATACTGCAACCACTACATCCTCGGCCCAAGCACCTTCTATCCAACAGAAGCAGGTCGAAAAGAATGCAACAAATTGAAAATATTCCTTCTTCACCCAGACATATCATGTATCTTGACTGGTTGAACAGATTCAACCCCGCGAACAATAGGTTCATGACATCCTTCCACAACGCAATGTCTCCAGCAAGGCAAGCAATGCACCAAGATTCAATCGCTTTCCTCTCTCCCCCAGGAACTCAACGCAATGTAGAACATTTCTTCCTAAGGAGGGAGGATTGATCTAGGTGTATATTGGTGGCCACCCACCTTTTCCATCTGGCTCAAAACAATTTATTGGCAATTTTGCCAATTTACTATTTTTAGCAGTTTTTAACTTTCAGGGCCATTTTGAGGGCCTAAATGAAGGTTTTTCAGGATAAAGCTTCTGAAATATAGAATAAGGCTCTTATTGAGCCCTAAAATGAATCTCCTCAACGATACCTTTCCAACGAGCTATCGTGCACTCCAAATGAAGATCGTATGACAAAGTTACGCCCCTGGGAAGTTGATACACCAAACTACCCAAAACGGGGTCCACAAAACTATTGGCTTTTCTTCTTCCAGGGTTAGGGTTTTGGATTTTATTTATGACTAAAAGGCCTTTGGAGACTTATTGTGTAAAATAATCTTCTTAGGAATGCAAGTAGTGGACACATCTCTTCTTCGAGATAAGTTGCCACCATTCTAGCGAGTCATTCACTCTGTATTTTTACAGTCTTTGTACATTTTCGCTCATTAATAGAAAATTGTGTATTATTGTATCTTTTTGTTTATGGTTGCATCTCTGATACATTTATGTTATATTATTGGATATTCAAGATATTTCTGTACATTTCTTTATTATATCTCCACTCTCATATCGTGCTGAAAATAATCTAGATCAGAAGGGAATCAAGATTGCTCGACAATATTTTCATTTTTATAGAGTCTGAAAAGGGATTAAAGAAGACTCCAAGGGGTTAATTTTCTCAAATAATCCATACAAGATCGAAAATAATAAATACAGTCTCATTGGATGTTTCTTTCGAAATTTAAAGCGAGCTTGAAAGACAATAAAGTGTTCTCATGAGGGAGTCCTGTGTGGTAGAGTCTACACAAACACTAGGAACATATAAAGGGGAATCTTGAAATAACTTTGAATTAGGATGGTGATTATCATTTGAAAGTTGTTCTATAGTGAAAATGCTTCCATTGTGAGGGAAATGCATCACTCAGAAGAGCGTAGACACCACAACGTTCATAGAATATACATAATCATGCCCGAGAAGCATATTGAAATCTAGTGGGCCTTGCATCACTATAACATCCACAAGGAAAATCTTCCCACCTAATGAGATAGGAAACTGAGGAAGAATCCCCAAATATTCACTAGGGCGTATTTCAAAATCCAACAGCTCATGTGATGCAGACATAAGCTCGGGAGAACCCAAAGCTTGCCAAGCCGAGGAGGATAAAATACTTGCGGAGGCTCCTTCATCTATAATACATCGGTAAATGATATTTGAATTAACTTCAAACCTTATTTAAAAGGGTGTAGAAGAAGAAAGACTAGGATCAACAAGGTCATTCCAATCAAAGGAAATCATCCTAGGAATTGGATAGGGTGTGCTTGAAGTGAGCATAATTTCCCCTTGTTCTAAAAGTACTAAAATGGAAATGCTAAAAACATAGTCAGTAGACACATCACTCTCCAAGAGAAGAGTGGGATCAGCTGAACATTGCATCGGCGTGACCACTTTGGTAGACTCGACACTCTCCAAGAGAAGAGTGGGATGAGTTGAATATTGCATCGGTGTGGCCACTTTCTCAACCACTGGTTGAATAGGTTGTGAGATAACATGGTCTAAAGGTGCATCACCCCCCCAAAAGGGAGTGGGATAGACCAAAGATTGCATCGACACAAGCACTTTCTCAACCACTAGTTGAATAGGTTGTGAGGAAAACTCAAAAGACTTAGAATCAGAAGAGCTTGCGGACAGGGACAACAATATTCGTACCTCGAGAAGGCTAGGGCATAAATTAGTAAGGTGATCTCCCTTGCAAAGATTACAAGGTAACTTAGGCTTGTGTCCTATCCGTCTAGGTTTCTCAACAAAATCAATGCCCTTAGCATGAATAACAGTGGTTGGTTGCACATATCTAACATGACTTGCAGATGTTGGTGATTGGTCGATAACATGACTCACAGAGGCTACAAACATATTACCAGCATGACTAGCAATGACTTGAAGTTTTCCCCCAGCATGACTTGTAGAGGCTGGGTGGTGGTCTTCAACATGACTTGCAGAGGTTGACGACCTATCTCCAACATGACTCCCAGAGGTTGGTGATTTACCCCCAGCATGACTTGTAGAGGCTGGGTGGTGGTATTCAACATGACTTGCAGAGGTTAATGACCTATATCCAACATGACTCCCATAGGTTGGTGATTTATTCTTCCTATTCTTCCTCTTTCTATTTTGTTTAGACTTCTGGTTACTAGTAGCTATAATTTCACTAGGCAAGGCATAAGGAGGAGGAGAAGACTTTGCTGACAAAGGAACATCAACATGATTCTCATGACATAAGGTGGTTAACTGAGATGCGTCAAGAGTGTTCAGGACATTTGAAATGGTACCCAACGAAACTGGTAGTCCCACATTCAACCCAGGAATGTATAAAGTGGCCATCAAAGAGACACCAACGTTTCTGAAAAAAGGAAAAGCACAAGAATCCTATTTTGTAGGGGTTCCTTGGTTGGTATTGTTGGGAACTTTGGCCATGAATATCCTATGCATAGGTTCTCCCCTTGTGGCATCGTTCAAGTTCATAAAAGTCTGACACATTGACTCTAGCAAACCAATGTTATAAAAAACAATGCCTATAAAAAGGAAGCTTCACATTTCTAAGCGGAAGACCGAAAAGTCCTCACAACTGGAGGAGTGGGAGGTCTACCACCTCAAGTCAGAGATACAAATTAATTAATGGATAACTCACTATGGAGAACTAGGGAGCACAGAGCACACACTAAAAGTTTCCTAAAGATAAATCAATAAGTCAACTAACTAGTGGGAAGGATGGTTACACGAATTGACACTAGAGCAACTGACCAGTGTAAGTGAAACTCAAAAATGGAAGAGCCCTTCAGGTACACTTTGCAAAGCACAATCCGATGTCCTCCCTAGGTACTGTGGTATACCCCCGCAGTCACCTGTGTAAGTCCGTAAAATATGGGAAACTAGGTTTCCAACTTGCAGTCAGTCACTAGGCAGGTACAATCAACAGTCGGGTAGATTGTAATGAGTAGGATAACAACTCTAAATCCCTTCAAGAGTGTTGAAAGTAATTGTTCTGGAAGACAACTGAGGATCACGAATGGATTTGAGGTCCACAAATCTCCGTAGGCAAATGAGATTAGTATTGTTCCTGAGAAAGACCCTTAATACACAATCCCCACTACGTTTGGTCAGGCTTTGGAGGGGTTATGTCCTCTACCTTTTCTCACATGACCTCTTGTTTATCCCCTGTGATAGAGGGGGATCCCACCTAACTCTTACGACAATGGACTTTAAGACACTCCCTATCTCAGACTCCAATGTTTGTTTTAAAGTGGCCTTGAATATTTTCCTCTTTACACCTAATTCAAATCCCTAACACCCTAAACTAGTCGGTGAACCCTACAAACCGGAAGTTTAACAAATTTTAAGTTAAGCGGTTGATTTTAAGGCTTGATTTACATAAAGGGTGTGGTCGTGCAACTGATGTTGTTTCAGACTCTTGCAAAAAATGAAACTTATAAGAACACTGGCAAAGAAGGATTTTCTTTCTAATTTTTATTTTGAAATGATTTCAAGATGAGAAGAAAACACAAACCAATGCTAATTCTTTTTCTTTTTTAAATAACAATGCAAATCAATGCAAAGAAATAAAGAGGCCTAACTAGCATAAAAATTACGATTTTTTTTATATTTTCCTCCAATCAAAGAAGAACTAACAAAAGATGCTAAAAGAAACTGAGGAATGCTAAAATACAACTCATTTTTCTTAAAATTCAAGCTAAAAATAAGCTAAAAATGCTTGGAAACACATAGAGACAAGAGGGTTTTTTTTTTTTTAACTGCTTTAACAAGAAAAACTGAAGGAAAAACTTTTTTTCATTTTTCAAGGAAAGAAACAGGAACAAAGAGAAAAATGAAACCAATACTGATAAAGACCCTAAGCCCACTGCGGATCGCAGGAATTCAATCAAGAAATAAAAAGGCAGATCTAAAACTTGATAGCTCACTCTTAAACCTTTTTAGGGAAAACAAATGAAGACTAAGGAACAAGTAAACGGGAACTTAAACCCAAGCTATGGCCATAGACAGAGACTCTGGCTAATTCAATAAAGTCATGAGAAGTCTAAAATTCTGTTAGGAAAGAGACAAAATCTCTCTTTATTAAAAAAATACTTTCATGAAACGGAGACGCGAGATGTTGCATTAGCATCCTACATATGTACGTGGGATTTGTACTGTGCAGAGCATGTATGTACACGGGCTGACCCAAAACAGTCCACATACACTTCTGAGTCTTTTTCAAAAATAAAAAGACAAGGGAGACTTACAGGGAAACGAAGGTTGGTATGCACCTTGGAGGTGACCAGAAACCCTAAAAAGACTCAGTAAACTTGACTGAAACTCAAAAGACAAACAAAAAAACAATAAACAACCCAAAAAAACTCCTAAAAAACCCTAGAGAGATCCCAAGTATGGTCGCCAATTATTCTAGCGGGAAAATCCCCACTTTAACGATACCATGGTTTAAGATATAGACAAAGTGAATGAATGTCTAAAAGTCAATCTAGTTTCTAATCTATCCCAAACATACCAAAAATAAATGAAAATAAAGAAATAGAAGAGGATATCGTTAAATGTACATCTTATCCCACGTCTGGTGATGATCTCCTCAAGATCTGTAGTTCCAAAGATTGCAAGTCTCCTCCCAAGGCTGACCTGCATCCAATACTAGGAAAACAAGGACTACAAGAATACTATTTCTATTCATAAATTAGGGTTAGATATCAAATGCTATGTATAAATCAAAGAAAATACACAAAACATCATCATTTGGGATAGGGAAAATAGATTGTTTTATTCATCAAACAAAGAATTTCTGGGCTCCTCTTTACAATGCTTCAAGTGCACCTTCAATAGGCCTCTTCTCTCAATCTTATAATCACCTCAAGGGAAGGGAATGGATTGAATGGAAGAAGGGATTGAAGAGGGAATGTTGAGGCAGTAACTCACAAAAGGTAGCAAATCCTTAGGCAAGGAAGGGAAGTGAAATTGGGCAGAGATTCGTCGTTCTTATGCTTAGTTGTGAAATGAGGCCCCAAGACCTCCTTTTATATGAAAAAAGGATAGTTCTTCGGTTGGGGGATGGGCTATAGCAGGTGAAATGGTTGGGAAACCTCCAATAGCCTATGAATTACACCAAATTCCTTACAACTTTTAAATTTTTGCAACTTTTGTAGGTATATGCGGGTTGTGTATTGTGCAACAATCATATGTATGTGGGTTGTATAGAATGAAGCAATCATATGTATGTGGTTGGCAATGGTGCAGGGCACGTACATGCTCTAAAAATTGTTTTTTTAAATAGAGCTTCTCAACAATGATTTGGAAAATTATGCAAGTAAGAGGGCCAATGCCATGTATGCATGAGTAGGGAATTTTAGGGCTATAAAAAGCATGCCAAGGTCCAGTAGGACAATTATAGTCTACATTCTGCTACTTGGGAGGATGCATATGAGATGCGTCAACAATTTCCTGATTTATGTTGATAGTTTGATATATAGATTTGTAGAAACTATAATTATTGCTTTCATTATTAGATTCTACAAACTTCGAGATGAAATTTAAAACAAGAGGGGGTGTATGTAACATCTATATTTTCACTGACCACATTTTCATAAAACTGATTATTCATTGAGAACATTTGCATTAAAGTGATATGTTTAAACATGGTACAATATGCTTATTTGATTTGGTTTATAAGTTTATGATATGATTGAGTATTGAAATTTGATATGTTATTAATATTGTTGTATAGTATTGACAGGTATTATGATGAGGTTTCTTGAGTGTGAAGGAAACGTGACATGATGAGGATTTTGATGGCATCGACAAAATCCCTTGGACTCTAGATTGATTCAGGAAGTGTACTATTGACTTTGATTATGAGTACTTGATTTACTATGCATGTTTTATATGATGATGTCAGTTATGTATTTCATGTATATGAGTTATTAATATCATCTTTTTCAGTGGATGTAGGCATGGTGACGCTAGCTCATCCGACTCACATATGGAGTAGATAGGTCATACACAGATATCATATGGATGATGGAGAGGTGTGGCAGCGTCCCTATCACAACCTACTAGCACTCCCAAGATGACCTAAACTGAATGTTAATGACTATCTTGTTCCTGAGAGGTTCACGATGCCATGAGGGCAGACTAAGATAGTCACTGACAAGGATTTTTGAGGGGCACACAATAAGGAGGATTCTTTATTCCTTACTAAGCCCTTAGTCTCACATAGGGTTGACAAGTGGAGTATTTAATCCAAGCGTCATACAACTTCCAAACTAAGTCAATTGAGTAGTGACACCCTTGGAGAATGTAGGCGTATCTTGAAGGGCATGTCGCATGAATAATAGTGAGTTAATTTCACTTATATTTGTTAAATTTGGTAGCATCGATGATCATTCTCCAATGAGAGGCCATATGGGCCACCCTGTGAGTCAAACCAAAAGTCAGGATGAACGAGATGTTATGTGAGTCTAATGGAAAAGTCAGGGGGAATGTACAACCTCTATGAGCATAGACAGTCTAGTGAAAAAGTCAGGGGGAATGTACAACCTTTGTGAGCATAAACAGACTAGTGCAAAAGTCAGGGGGAACATACAAGCTCTGTGAGCCTAGTCAAACCTTGTGAGCCATGAGCAAAAGTCAAGGTACCTAGAAAAAGTTAGGTTGAATGTAAAATTCCTATGAGCTAGAAACAAACGATATACCTAATATTGCAAATGATGTAATTGTATTGATCTAGTGAGTTGGCACGCGTAAACATTATCCACCATGAAGAGAATTTAGAATTTCCTTGTCAAGAGTTGTAACTAAAGTCTTGAGTCTAGTTCTATGTTAGAACTAAAGTGTAATGTTGAGTTGCAACTAAAGTCTCAAGTCTAGTTCTATTTTAGTAATGTTGAGTTGTAACTAAAGTCTTGAGTCTAGTTCTATTTTCAGTAATGTTGAGTTGCAACTAAAGTCTTGAGTCTAGAACTAAAGTGTAATGTTGAGTTGCAACTAAAGTCTTGAATCTAGTTCTAAGTTCGAACTAAAGTGTAATGTTGAGTTGTAATCAATCTCATGTATAGTTCTAAAGTTTGAACTAAAGTGTAATGCTGAGTTGTAACCAATATCAAGTCTAGTTCTAAGTTTGAACTAAAGTATGAAGCTGAGATATGACTAATGCATGAAATCAGGTTACTATTTTGAGCTTTTCCTCTTCCCCTCTTCAGCCTATATAAGAAGAGGTCGAACTCTCTCCTCAACACAGTTTTTGCAACACAATTTTGAAATAGAGTTTTCATATGCAGGTTGAGGGTGAAGTAATAGAGGAGCACATCAGTGATAATGAGGTAGCATATCAAAGGTGTATTTCACCAAGGTCTTGTAATTCTTTGTCAGGTCAGAGTCATCTTGGAAAGCTCTTTGAGAGAAGTACATTCATGGTGGATATTTGTAAGAGATCTTACATTATTAATGCATTAAAGGAATATTGTTTGTTGGGGTTTTTCTCCCTGTACAGGGTTTCCCCAGGGTATATGTGTTGCTGATATGCATGTGTACTTATCTACATAATTATTTCTATTCAATTATTATTTGAAATTGTTGAAGTGTATTAAGATGGAATCAAAGTATTGAAGAAAATAAAAGAATTAATCCGCATAAGAAATCAAGCTCATAATTGAACATGGTATCAGATCTTAGGGTGTGTTAAATGTGTTGAAGTGTCAGTAGCAGGTACACATAGATCCAAGCGAGCTTGATTAAGTTTCCAATGTGAGGACCATGTCATCCTCCATTTCAGTCAGGGCCAAAGATAGGCTCGAAGGAGCTACCAAATTTAAAGTGTGGAAGCTCTGTATAACAAATATCTTGCAAGAGCATGATATTGAGCAGTATGTGACCACAGTGGTGGAGGAACCAACAAATAATGCAGGAAGAATGACTTTTAGGAAGAGTCAAGAAAAGGTCAAGCGAATCATCTTTGACTCATTCAAAGACAATATAATGCCTGCAATGACTTCGTTGATGACTACCAAGGATTTTATAGATACCTTGGTGAATTTGTATGAGAAACATGCTCCAAGTCAAAAAAGGACACTTAAACACAATCTTAAGCATTTGAATATGGAGAAAGGTGAATCAGTGGCATTTTTCTGTTCCAGGATAGCTGAGATTAGAGATCATCTTTTGGTCACAGGGGTGACAGTGGATGATGATGATTTAGTGCAGGCCATTTTTTACGGTCTTCCTTCTTCATAGGAGACCTTCTTATCTAGTGTAAGTGGGAGAGATATTCAGCCCACGTTTGAGAGGTTATTGCATGATTTCCTCTAGGAGCAGATTCGCACAACTACCAGGAGCGAGCCAACGAAAGAAGAGCACTCAACTTTAGCATCAAGATTCAAGGGAGAGAAGAAAGGCACTTTCTNTTCTAATGAGAAATAAAATAGGAAAGAATATTATTTGGTTTCTGCTTTATCCAGTTCAGTTTCCACGGGGCCAAAAAATTGGTTAGTAGACAGTGGTGCATCAAAGCACATGACAGGATACAAGGAGATCCTCTCAGATTTTGAGACAAAATATTTTGCAGAGAAGGTTGAGCTTGGGGATGAAAAATGTTACAAGATAGTGAGAGTAGGCTCTATCTCCTTCAGATTGGAATTTGGGGCTAGACTTCATGTTGATGAAGTATTATATGTTCCAGGGCTCAAGAAGAATCTACTATCAATTGCAACCCTTGAGGACAAGGGATATTGGGTGATCTTCAAGGATAGGAAGGCACTACTATGGGCTAAAGGTAGCCACTTAAGTACAACAGAACCCATTGGAACTCATAGTGGAGGACTGTACGTCATGTCAGGACAGTCAGTTCAGGAATTGGCTCATGATGCGACTAGCTCTAGTGAGTTGTGGAACAAAAGACTTGGACATATTCATTACAAAGCTCTTCCAGATCTACAAAACATGGTATGTGGCATGCCCTCTATTTCTCTTACTAAAAATGAAATTTGTAAGGGATGCATGCTAGGTAAAAATATAAAGAAAGCATCTCCTAGTAGTGACAACAGAGCTCAGGGCATCTTAGATCTTGTTCATTCTTATGTATGTGGTCCTATTTCATCTCCCTCACTCAATGGTTGTTTGTATTATGTCATTTTTATTGATGATTACTCAAGAAAATGTTGGATATATTTTCTTAAAGATAAAAGTGAGACATTTGATAAATTCAAAGAGTATAAATCCTTTATTGAAAAGCAGATAGGAAACACATCAGAATCCTTAGAACAAACAATGGAGGAGAATTTGAATCTCTTCAGTTTGAGGATCTCTGCAAGACAACAGGAATCAAGAGACAGTTGATCGTGCCATATAACCCTCATCAAAATGGTGTTGTTGAGAGGAAAAATAGGACTATTTGTGAGGCAGAGAAAGCAATGATGTTTGACCAGGATCTGCCAAATTCTTTATGGGCATAAGTTACCTCCACTGCCGTGTATATTCAGAACAAGTGTCCACATGTTATTTTGAAGGACAAGACTCCTGAAGAAGTCTTCTCAGGGATCAAACCTGAAGTAGGGAATCTAAGGATGTTTGGATGTCCTGTGTATATTCATGTCCCTAAGGAAAAGAGGACAAAGATGGAACCCTCAGGAAAGAAAGGGGTTTTTGTGGGGTACAATGAGAACTCCAAAGATTACAGGATTTATGTATCAGGTCAGAGGAAAATAGAGGTAAACAGATATGTGACTTTCCATGAGGAAGCCGCATTTAAGAAATCCAGAGAGCTTCAGCAGGATTCAGAAGAAGTTCAACCAACTTCACCCTTTTTTGAAAATAAAGAGTCATATGATCAGAGGGAGGAACCTCATGAAGGGACAAGTTATGATCCCCTAGAACCCGTTGAAGTGTTAGAAAGAAATATTAAAGAACCTCCAGCCAAAATGAATCCAATGTGGCTTAAATAAATAATGTAGGAAGCAGAAAGGATAGCTTTTCCCAAAGGAAATTTCAGGGAAAGGAAGAGGCCTCATAGGTTTGGAGGCTATGTTGCACTAATGAGAAACATTAGTGATGCCAAACCTTCTTCATTTGAAGAAGAAGATAAATTACAAGTATGGAAGAATTACATGCTTGAGGAATATAGGTTCATTATAAAGAACAATGTTTGGGACATTGTGCCAAGGCCAAAAGACAAATCAGTGGTTTCTTCCAAATGGGCCTATAAGATCAAACATGCAGCTGATGGAAGTGTGGAAAAGTTCAAAGAAATATTTGTATCCAAAGGCTTCACTCAAAAAGAAGGAATCGACTACGAAGAGACTTTTTCTGTACTCATGTATACCTCCATTTGAGCTATTATTTCTTTAGCTTTCATACTTGGTTGGAAAATACATCAGATGGATGTAAAAACAACATTCTTGAATGGAAATATTGAACATGAGGTATTTTTGGAACAACCAGATGGTTTTATACTGCATAGCAAAGGAACTCATGTGTTCAAGCTAAGGAAGGGCTTGTATGGTCTTAAGCAGGCTCCCAAAGTTTGGTATGACAGGATTGATGGCTTTCTTAAAAGCCTAGGTTTTCAGAAAAGTGATGCTGATGCAAATCTATAATTCAAGGTAAGAGGTAACCAACCTGTTATACTAATCTTGTATGTTAATGATCTCTTTCTAACAGGAAATGAAGGTCTAATAGACTGGTGTAAGAGGGAGATAACCTCAAAATTCGAGATGAAAGACTTAGGCTTGATACATTACTTCCTAGGATTGGAAGTGTGGCAAAGACATGGAGAGATATTTTTGGCACAAGGAAAATACACAGTGGATGTACTAAAGAGGTTTGGTATGATGGATTGAAAATCCATGTCTACTCTGATGGTTACCAACTTGAGGAAGCTGCATGATTCTAATACAGGTTCATATTTGGTGGATCCCACCATGTATAGGTAGTTGATTGGATCATTGATGTACACGATCCATATTAGGCCATATATATGCTATGCAGTGATTGCAATGAGTCAATTCATGATTGAATCAATAATTTGAATCAAGACAGTGACACTAGGTGGTAGCAAAGCACATATTGAGATATCTCAGAGGGACCATTACTTATGGTTTGAGATATACATCCAGTGGTGGTTTATTTTTGCATGGGTATGAAGATGTTGACTGGGCAGGAAGCCCAGTGGATCGGAAGAGTACTTCCGAGTACTGCTTCAGTTTAGGATCTACTATGATCTCTTGGTCAAGACAAAAGCAGGGATCCATTTCATAGAGTACAACATAGGCTGAGTACATTGGGGCAAGTGATGCTAGCAAGGAAGCAGTATGGCTAAGAAAATTGGTTTCTGGGTTGTTTGGTGACAAGATCGAGATGACGGTGGTTCACTGTGATAATGAAAGTTGCATAAAATTGACAGAGAACCCGGTATTTCATGACAAGTCAAAACATATTGACATGAGGTACCACTACATCCGAGACTTTGTCCAGAGAAAAACTGTAAAGTTACAGTACATAGCCACGAGCGAGTAGGTAGCTGATATCTTGACCAAGCCTTTGACCTCGAGATAGTTTGTGCATTTGAGATGCAAGATTGGTGTGGCTGAGAATGACTCCCTCGCTGAGAGGGAGTGTTAAATTTGGCATCATTGATAATCATTCTCCAATGAGAGTCCATATGGACCACCCAGAGGCTAGCTAGGGAGATTTGGAGAATCAACCAATCTTGTGAGGTATTGATAAAAGCCAGGGGGAACGAACAACCTCTGTGAGTCAAACCAAAAGTCAGGATGAACAAGATGCTATGTCAGTCTAATACAAAAGTCAGGGGGAATGTACAATCTCTGTGAGCATAGACAGTCTAGTGAAAAAGTCAGGGGAAATGTACAACCTATGTGAGCATAGACAGACTAGTGAAAAAGTCAGGGGGAACACATAACCTCTGTGAGCCTAGTCAAACCTTATGAGCCATGAGAAAAAGTCAAGGTATCTAGCAAAAGTTAGGTTGAATGTAAAATTCCTATGAGATAGAAACAAACAATATTCCTAATATTGAAAATGATGCAATTGTATTGATCTAGTGCATTGGCACGTGTAAACATTATCCACCATGAAGAGAATTTCGAATTGCCTTGTCAAGAGTTGTAACTAAAGTCTTGAGTCTATTTCTATGTTAGAACTAAAGTGTAATGTTGAGTTGCAACTAAAGTCTTGAATCTAGTTCTATTTTAGTAATGTTGAGTTGCAACTAAAGTCTTAAGTCTAGTTCTAAGTTCAAACTAAAGCATGTCAGTTTCAAGTCTAGTTCTACGTTCGAACTAAAGTGTAATGTTGAGTTGTAACCAATCTCAAGCCTAGTTCCAAAGTTTGAACTACAGTGTAATGATGAGTTGTAACCAATCTCAAGCCTAGTTCTAAGTTCAAACTAAAGTATGAAGCTGAGTTATGACTAATGCATGAAATCGGGTTACTCTTTTGAGCTTCTCCTCTTCCCCTCTTCAGCCTATATAAGAAGAGGTTGAACCCTCTCCTCAACACAGTTTTTGCAACACAATTTTGAAATAGAATTTTCATATGCAGGTTGAGGGTGAAGTAATAGAGGAGCACATCAGTAATAAAGAGGCAACATATCAAAGGTGTATTTCAACAAGGTCTTGTAAGTCTTTGTCAGGTCAGAGTCATCTTGGAAATCTCTTTGAGAAAAGTACATTCATGGTGGATATTTGTAAGAGATCTTACATTATTAATGCAATAAAGGAATATTGTTTGCCAGGGTTTTCCTCCGTGTACAAGGTTTCCCCAGGGTACATGTGTTGTTGATATGCATGTTTACTTATCTACATAATTATTGCTATTATCACTGAAATTTCGTCCGCACATGGCGACAAGAACTCAACATCGTCAAACAGTAATGAAGTCATTCATGGCACTAAATTAATTTCACAGCATTGCAAAAAGGTCAAAAACTATACAAAGTAACAAAAAATCGAAGATCGCTTTGCAGAATTGGGGTGTGTGCACACATGCGCAGAACAGGAACGTACCATGCGCGCATACGCGCACGATGCGCGGCTGTTGGCGCAAAAACCCACGCACCTGCTAAATGGTGCATTTATTGAATTGGTCGGCCTCCCAACCACTTAAGGATCAACTTCCAAGCTGATTTGACTCCCAAATCTGAGCTGAATCCGCATGGTAGGCTGGTCAAAGACCTAATGAAGCCCTAAAGAGATTCTATTCACACCACAAAGGAGTTACATAATCACCCAATGCTATGCTATAAAAATCCATGAAGAAACATCATTTTCTCAAGGAATTTCATGTATTGTTATGTTGCTTAGATTGTTTTAAGGACTCACTCCTTGACAATAACACATTAGCACCATTTCATTGAGCTATCCACCTCTCCATTGAGTGGATGTGCTTGGAGTTCTTTCACCATCATTCTCATTTTCTTATTGTAAGGAGAGGAAGTTTGTGAGGACACAAGAGCCTTCCTTTGGAGGAAGAAGGGACTCATAGTCCCCTTTCTTCATTGTGCTTTGATTTCATCAACATATCAGCCTAAAAACATTGGTGATATTGATCTTTTTGTGTTTTTTATTTCTTTATCCATATGCTCATAGTTTTAGTTTATTTTAGTTTAATTCTTGCTTATAGTTTTGTTTTGTTTTCTCTAACTCTTTCCTCTACAGCTGTCATGCTCAGCAAGACCCAACTGGGCATGTAAGCACCTCTT
>SNQJ01S0006155.1:35163-59369 GCA_010110895.2 Picea sitchensis | reverse complement strand
CCCATGGCTCCTCCACATCCACATGTGGGGGTAAATTTTGTTCAACCTTCCGCTGCTCAACAATACCAGAATTTTGAACAATTGAATACAGCCAACCCAACCCACCCATCAAACAATACCAAGAAGAAAGGATGGAACAGGAATAACAACAACCCTGGTCAAGATGGGAATCAACCCCCACAGCACCAACCCACTGGGGGAAACCAGAACCAAGGAAACCAAAACGCCCAAGGGGGCAATAATAACAAACGCCGAGGGCGTAACAATGTTAAAACCATCTTCCCTTGCACTCTTTGTGGTGAGTTTGGTCATTACACTCACCATTGCCCCCAGATCTCCGATTTCAAATGGTTGAAGGACTCGGGTAGCCTTCCCCATTCTCCTGCACAAACTGCCCCTTAGCAGGCACCACAACAATATGGACAAATGATTTACACTGAGAATGGAACTCCAATACCTGGAAAAGAAGAATAGATATTTTGGAGTACAAGAATGGAAATTCATCTAAAGGAATTTGGACATGATGTATGGAATTCAGTGATCATTGATTACCACCCACCAAGCACAGTAAGGAATCCAACTCAAAAGAAAGCCAATAAAAGTAACTCAGTGGAAATGAATACAATCTTTGATGGATTACCTGATGATGTCAAAGAAAATATAGGTGAATGTAACTATGCAAAGGAACTTTGGGACAAGATAAAAGACCTCTACTTAGATGATAAGTCAAATGAAGCATTTCAATCAGAACAAAGTTCAGTATACAACAATTCTAGTGATGAAGATTCTTTTGAAGAATACTCAGACATTGAAGCAGAAGTCAATATGGAAGATGAGCTTGAACATTCTTTGGACGAACTAAGAAAATATAAACAAAGGTGTAAACAACTAAAGGATCAACTTAGGACTATTGAAAAATTCAGGAAAGGGATTGGAGCCCTTGATAAAGTTCTCAGTTTACAAATATTTCCCTCAAACAAATCAGCCCTTGGATATGACCATGCACACATAATTAAAGGATCAAGTCCTATTACTCAAACTAATGTTGAATATGACATGTCTAGTGATGATACCTCCAAAGAGTCTACTCATCCTCCCAAGAAGATGTATCAAATCAAAAGAGAATACTCAGCCATCAATAAAGGTAAAGACTCTCCACAATCTTTCGATTGCAATAATGTTGATATTGAATTCTCCCCTGCAAGTAGAGAAGAAGATTCAAATACAATAACATAATGTTCTGTTAGCATCTATCCCATGGAGGAAGAAGAAGACAAACTATCAAAGGCCAAAGAAAAGGTTGATTGGAGTCTCTCGGAATACCTCTATGACCATAATGAATCAGACTATAACTATCTTCATGACTACATTGAAGAATTTCTTGAAAAGAGTCAAAAGCATGTCTTGGAAATAAAGGAAATGCTTAAGGACAGTAAACAGATAATATATGAGCAGGACAATCTGTTAGAAGAGAAAGAAGAGGAGATCAAGAGACTAAAAAATGAAATCAGTCAAGCAAAAGAAGAAAAGAAGGAAGATGATTCCTCAAGAAAAAACCTTACAGATCTAAAAGAACTAAGGGAAAGCTATGTCAATCTTAAAATCCAACTTGAAGAAGCCAAAAGGAGAGAAGAGTTAGTAAGGAAACAATTGGACAAAAAGGAAGAATCTTTTCATAAGCTAGAAGCAGAAGTTGGGAATCTTAGAAAGAAGGTTGAGAATTCAGACACCCAAAACAAAGTCTTGAACAACTCCATGACCCTGGATGACATATTGGATAGTCAGAGATCACCAATTGAAAAATCTTGCCTTGGATACAATAAGGAAAAGAGCAGTACCCCTAAGAAATATGATGCAGGACCTTCATTTGTAAAATGTGAAAAAAAATATGACACAAGACCTTCATTTACAAAAGATGAAGACAGGTCTAACACAACACCTTCATTTGCAAAAAGTGAAAACAGGTATAACTCAGGTTCTTCACGTTCAAGAAATAAAAGCAAGATTACAAAATTTAGAAGATCGGATCATGGAAGACTTCCAGAAGCTATTCATATACCTCAAATCAAGTTCACAAGAGAGACACCTTCATGGATGAATCAAGGAAGGTATCACAGTGTTTTTAACGGTTATTGTTTCTCTTGCAATGAATATGGTCATAAAGCCTTGGATTGTAGGCATCATGGAAGAAAACATGTTGGTAGGTTCAAAAACAGTATAAGATGTTGAAACTACAATCATGTTGGACATATTGTTGCACATTGCTACACAATGAGATGTTACAGTTGTGGTAGATATGGTCACAAAGCCCATGATTGTTGGAATTCAAGAAGAAAATCAATAAGAAATGTTTCACACAATATGACAACAAGAGAAAATAAGAAGATATAGAAAATAAAATCCCAAGTACCAAATAAGAAAGATGAGGAAAATATTACTCCTGAAACTGATCAAGTTAATGATAAGAATTTGGAGGATGAAACCACTAATAAAGAATATTCTCAAGACAAGAATAAAGAAGCTTCTGGTGCACATAATAATGGCGTTGATGATGAATCTCCAATAGTATAACAACAAGAAGAATTGACTGGTGATTATCTCAGAAATATTTCAGTCCTATTTCAAATGGTACACTGAAAGTCCTTCTAAAAGAAAAATTAAAAATTAAAATAAAAAATCTCTGTCCAGAAAGATGCAAAGACTATGCTCAATGAAGCAAATTATCTAATGGATATTCCATCAATTAGTATTTGATAATGGAGGGAATATGTAAGCACATCAGTACTCATACTGAACAGAGATGAGGTCAGGATTAATAGTAGTAAAACTCCTTGTGAACCATGTTTTGGAAGAGCTCATTCGGTAAAAATACTTCAAGGTCTTTGAAAGTAAGGGTTATATCAAAAGGCGTGACGAGAATTTCGAAAAATGTGATGCTAGATCTGATGAAGGTATCCTTCTTGGATATGCTTCTACCAAGAAAGTATACAGATACTACAATCTTAGGCTGCATAAGATTGTTGAAAGTACAGATGTCAAGGTGGATGATATAAAAACAAATTGGTATCCTAGTTAGAGATCAATGAGAATCGATGGATAGAACCAAGGGTCTTTTGAAGAATATGACCTACAATTGCGTTGTTTTGAGTAAGAGAAAAGTATCCACAACAACAACGTTATGATGTACAAAATGTTATACATGACATCCTGTAAAGATAAACAAGAGGAGAAACCCTGGAAGAAAAAGATACCCTTTCAGAAACAAGGGGGGAGAGTAGTTAGAAGCAGAGAGAGAGCATATTGACAAGGGGAGTCATTCAACTATGACTGGAAGAACATGTTTGTAGGAAGAATTACCCAAGTTTAGTCTGGTAAGTAACATATAGAGTTACCAGTTATAAGAGAAGTACTTATAAAGATAGATCATAGGAGAAGAAACCCTTTTCCATTGATGTCAAAGGGGGAGAGACACTTCATAAAAAGAAAACTGCATAAAACAAAACCATCATCACAGGGGGCATTTTTTATATGAAGTTAGTGTGTTTCCATCAAAGACAAAGGGAGAGATTGTTGGAAATATTGTCATTAATGTCAACAGTCAAAGTGATGATCTGTAATGATAAAGTATATTAGATGAGATTGTCATTGATGTCAATAGTCAAATTGATGATCTGTAATGATGATGTATATCAGATGATATTTTTATTGATGTCAACATGTATATCAGTCAACAGAAGATATCAAATAGTGTGTAGCGGTTGAAAGAGAGAACAAGGGAAGTGAATAATCGAAAGATCAAAGATCAGAAGGAATAACACATTGCACAGTGAGGAAATCCGTGACTATTATTGATCAAGATAGGATCAACAATGATTCAACGATCAAGATCTGAAGGAAGAATAGATTGTAGAGATGTCATCGGGATCGGTGAAAAGACTGAACATTTGATCAATGCACATAAAAATTGAGAGGCCTCAACAACCATTCGATCAAGAGGTTGATCATGTTGATTGTTTCATATAACATACGATAGTCATATGGGTGACCTTGAGCTTGAAGATCATTGGAGGATCGTGACACCTAGATTGAAGTGGGGAGGACCAGCAATGGTTAGATCAAGTAGAGACGAAAGGAGGATAATCCTAGGAGTCAACACTCCAAAGCTGTGAAATGATCCTAGCCATTGGATCCAAAGGACACGTGTCGAGCGATTGGAATTTCACTGACTCGCAAATCAGGGAAGTCAAAGGAAGTGTGGCATGAACTCACGAAATGCGAACTCACGATTTGATCACAGTCATTGATCAGAAGGAGATATCTCGGCTGTTGATCTAGAGAAAATAGGATAATCAAGTTAAAGAGGTTGTGAGTTTGAATCTTCGAATATCCTTCAGCCGTCAGATAAAACCTGAGTTCTTGTCAAACTGTTGGATCTGATGGAAGGTGCATGAGACAAATTCTGAAGAGATCCTAGACATTGGTTGAAAGGATAACATGTGGCACTGGATCAATGAATTCAAGGATTCTTGATTTGGATAAATAGCGATGAGAGTTACTCGAAATCCCGAAATGAGAAAATGTGAAACACTCAGCCCTGGGTCATAACCTGAGGTCACATGTAAAATAGGTTGTGGAAGAGGAGCTAGTACCTTTAGTCAGGATGTTTCCATTTCGGAGATCGGGAGATTGGACATAACATACAACAAAAAAACTCGAAGGTCGAAGCCCCAAAGTTGAGGAAGCAAGACACGTTGACAGACCACGTCAACAGAGCAAGTCATCTATGACATGTGGCACAGTCAGATAGTGACAAGTGTCAAAGTAAAATTGGCATTTTAGGCATGTATATATCGTGAATTTGAATGACACTTGGGAGATACTTGGCACGTAACAAGTCATCATGTGATGTCAGCAGGTTTACATCATGTCGAAAGTTTTTAATTTGGGAGTTTTACATAGCAAGCAAATACTCTAATATCTCAAAGTCCCGAACGTCGAAATTCTGAAAGGGACATGAGTTAGTAGATTGACAACTTCGAAGATTTGACATGCTAGAAGTCATGAAAACGTGAAGGGAAAAGTGTTGAAGAGATGAATTCGCGAAGGCCAGACTCTCGAAGTCCCTAAGGACGAATTTCCGAAGTGGAAATGAGTCATTTGATTTGAAGATCACTTCAGGAGCACTCTCGACTGTTGATCTAATGCAGTGGAAGGATAGTGTAATCTTGATAGACTAAGTCGCAAAGTAAATGGTGGCCATCCATGTCAACTCTTGATTAATTCATAGCCATCAAATTTAGCAGTGAAAGGGTGAGTGTAAGGTTAAATATGACCGTTGATCTGTCTCCACAAATATAAACGCGAACTATCTGATTGTATCAGTGATATTGTAATTGAGAGTTTTGTAATGTTGTAAGTCAGGAAGACCTGAAGGTCAAAGTGCCGAAATCTTGTCAGTCATCCATCTCATCGGGAGAATGAATCGTGGTCATTGAATTGATAAGATATCATGCACTCGTCTTTCTTAAACGTGAGTTCATTACCATTGGTCATATGGTAAAGAGATTTAAAAGGGGAAGATTGTAATCCGTCACCTAAATTTTTGAGCCTGTGGTTCTACGCCATTGGTCATATGAAAATGGTTTGAAGGGAGCACCTCATATAGATTTTATTTGAAAGAGAGTTACACCAGAAAAATGCAGAGAATCGATATATGATCGAATATGGTCTGTTCGTGAACCAAGAATGCAGTAGAAACATGACTACGATTTAATGAGTCAATCCATGTCTCTGATGAACTCATGACAAAAATGAATCGACACACAGTCATGATTAAAAGAGAATAAATCATGAAAATATGAATAAAGAATAAAAAGGAAAAATGATATTAATTAAAGTTTAGATTTTCATTTTAAATGAAAAGGTATAATGGTTCAAATGAAGGGACATGATGTTTTAAATTTCACACCAATTTGAAGATTATATAAACGAGAAAAAGTGGTGAGAAGATGGTGTCTCTGAGGTTCATATTAGAAGATCAAAAATAGGAGCAGAGTCCAAGATGAAGAAAAGTTCATTCTAAGGTGCCTGTCAATGTCTTATTGAATATAAAGAACAGAAGAAGACAAAGAAGCAATTATGAAATCCAGTACTTGATACAGAAGATCATAAAAGCAAAGGTTGCAGCAGACTAGTAGAAATTACAACAATAGTTGCATGAGTCAAATTCAATGAAATACAAAAAAAAATGTATTGCATTATAATATAAGGTTGTTTCGGTGGTGCAAGGGTAGGTTGGTGCCTGCAGATGGAGTTGGTTCTTCCTTGTCAGTTGTAGTTGACTAAACAGGGGGTCGAAGCCTCCTACTAGTTGGTGCTGGTGAACAGAGGGAGTTGGTGCTTCCTTGTCAGTTGTAGCTGACTAAAAAGGGGGTCGAAGCCTCCTACCAGTTGGTGCTGGTGAATGAGGGTGTCAGTGCATCATTTCAGTTGTAGTTGGTAAATGGGGTGTGGAAAAATCCCTTCAGTCATAGCTGAAGAAACTTGGGGAATGTCGCTCCATCAAGTTGTAGCTTGAATTTTTTTTTGTATAAGAACATTTTATTAATAAGAAAAGAGTTTGTGGTTCTCCCTGTTGGGTTCCATGATAAAATCTTGTGTTCATAAGGGTTTTTTCATCATATATTTATTAATTGAATAATTAATATGTGTGCTTAATATGGATGAAGTTAAAAAGAAAAAGTAGGCAATATTGATTCACCCCTCTCTCAGTATTGTTGGATATTCCATCATCCCTTTATCCATTCTTGAATATACTCACATAATGGTGCCATAATTATGTCCTATTTAACCCTAACCCTGAACAACTCATCTTCAATAGTCTTGAACATGGCACCGTATTGTTGTGCAATGGATGCTTGGTCTTCATTCTATTCACAAAAATGACTAGCCAACGTCAGATCTCATCTTTTTGAAATATCATGATGTCATCAAATTTTGTTCCCCATGCAACATTTAGTATACCTAATTCAACTTCCATTTGATATCTTGACATAAAATTAAATCCCTTATTAAGGGAAAGCCTTTGAGTTCCTTGACAATATTCACCAACTTCAGAAATAATGTGCTTCTCCTTCCTTCAAGAGCATCGCAAGTGGCGATCAATTTCCAAAAGGTATCTATCCTCTCAAGCCAGTGTTAAGCCATCGATAAATCCCCATGTTAAGTACAAAATCCCTTATTAATCCCTATATATTGAATTATTACAGTTCTAGTGTTATATTTGTATGTAGGATAGAACCCTTCATTGTATTTTTTCATTATAAGTGTACCCTTTGACTCCTCAATGTGTGTGTGTGTGTGTACACACACACACACACACACACCAAGGATATATAGTGTTAGGATCATTTCATCTCAAATTGTACATTGAATATATTGTAAAAGGAGGTTTCCCCTTCAAAGTGGATTGTTATTCATTGATTTTTTATCATTCCCAAGGTGTTGATTCATAACAATTGGTATTAGAACAACGATCCTAGGGTTTTTCTTCTTCAAACGAGTCATCTTGGAATTTTTTATATAATTCTTTTCTGAGACGCTTCAAATATCAGAATTTGTAATTTACTCAATTTTAGAGATATGGCTTACGGACGATAGGGTTCCTGACTCATCGTAAAATTGGTTTAAATGAGTCATCTTGATTTTTTTACTAAAACGTTTTTTCTAGGAAATTTCAAATAGTGAAATGTTTAGGATGCTAAGGAAATATAGCAAAGAATAGGTGGTAAAAAAAGGTATTATTTGGTTCATTATATTTTTGCATATATAGCCTATGGAAGATAGAGTTTGTGACTAGACTGGAAATTGGTCTCAAACGAACCATCTTTTTTATTTTTTCTATAAAACAATTTCGGTGAAGTTTCAGAATCTAAAGTTTTAGAAATCCCAAGGAAACATAGAAAATTATTTGTGGAAAATTTTTCATAATTTTAATCATTATAATTTATGAGATATATCTTCTAGCAGTTGGAGATGTTTACTAATTCTGAAATTAATCTTAAACGAGTCATTTCGGTATTTTTTCTATCACTTTTTATCACTGAAGGTTCGGATTGTAAAATTTTAAGGAGTTTAAGAAGTCATATAAATTTATAATAGTATTGTAGGACAAAATTTCAGACTTAGAATGGTTCAAAGTTGATATATATCGGGATGAAGGTCAACCATCAATAAACTCTCCAAAATTAGGGTTTTAAAGGTATGTACCTTACAATTGGTATACATTTTTATTAGAAGATTTGTTTTTAGTGATTCAAAATTTTATTTTTATCCCACATGGCTCAAAAAATTAATTCAAAACCAATTAAACCTCTTGAGATATAAAATATATCTCATGAATTAAATGAAGATATACATAACAAGTTATCCAAATTGGAGGACCAACTTAATGATTTAAGCACTAGGTCAATAACAAGTGATGAGTTAGTAAACACACAAAGAAAAATTCAAGAGATGGAAAAAAAAATAGATGAAAATAAGGAATCAATACAAAAATCCATAGAAACCATTCTATTACAAAGGATCTCGAAAATGGATATGGAGATCCAAGGAAATCATGAAAATAAGGAGAACAATGGTGTTGAGACTCAATCACATGTGAGGAGTATTTTATCACAATTAGAAAGCACAAATAGTGAATCCCATAATCATTCATCACTCCAAGATCCAGATCATCCGGGTTTCAATGTCACACTAAGGAACTACTTCCTTTTGAATATTTATATGAGGAAGTTTGATGGTAAAGATCCTATAACATGGAAATTCCAGATAGAGAAATTCTTTGATATACACCAAGTTCCAGGCTTACAAAAGGTACATATTTCATCCTTGTATTTTGGAAATTATCAATTTGTTTAGTATCAATGGATTTGTGAAGGAAAAAATATTTATATTATCTCTTGGTTTATTTTTATGGATGAATTAATATCACATTATGGAGATATTAAAAGAAATACCGTATTTAGTCAATTGATAAATAATCGACAAAAAGGTCCAATTACAGAGCACATTCAACAATTCCAAAATCTTAGTCTCATGGTAAAGAACATTGTTGAGGATAATTTGTTAGGTCTGTTTATGGGAACTTTAAAGGAGAACATTCATCATGAGGTGCATATATTCAAACCTAAATCCCTAGAACAAGCTTTTAGTATGGAAAGGAAAGTGGAAAACAAAAATATGGCTAGTAGAAGAGTGGGCACTGACAGCTATAGAGAGCACCATGCTCCCTCTCCTAACCTCACTCAACCAACAAGGTTCACACCTCAATAAATGAATGAAAGAAGAGAAAAGGGATTATATTTCAATTGTGAAAACAAGTGATGTACAAGGCTTAAATGTGGTGAGAAGAAATTATTCTACATAGACTATGAAGATGAAGAAGATCAATAATTGGAACCATCACAAGATATATATATATATATATAGAAGAGATTAATCCAACAATATATTTTCATCACTGGCTAGCATCAATACTCCACTAACCCTCAAGATACAAGGATATTGTTGGGTATGTGTTATATTCTTTGCATGTATAGAACTATTTTAGGAGGGGGGAAAAACACCCCCTTTCCCGGGGGGTCACAAGGGGGTGGAGCCTCCGAAAAACAAAATTGGCGGTTTTTTGCGTCTGTTTTTGGGTGGTTTTTTAGAACATGGTTTTCGTCGATGGTTTTCTATTTATGGTTAAGGAATTAGGGTTGTTGACTAATACAAGTTATTGGATTAGGTTTTGGGATGCTACGAGATCCTATATGTATATTTTATTGTAAACAATGTATGAGAAGATGAATATAGAAGATGCTAGTTTTCCCGGTTTGGGTTTCCAGGGGAAAAATCTTTGTGTAATGTTTGTATTTTCCATTGTATATTTTATATTATTTTATTAAAAATATGTTTGCAGTAAATAATTGTAGAAGGTTAAAATATACATTTGGTATTAGATCAATTATTGGCTTCAGGGGGACACCTTTGTGGTCAAGGGTTTGGCTCAAGATTGTGATAAGCCTCATTACAATGGGATATATGTGGTATTGATTCTTCAGGTGAAACAAAATGGCGAGTTGTTCAAAAATAGAGATGAAGAAATTTAATGGGAACATTTTTTAGCTATGGAAGATCGATATGTAAGATCTGTTGGTAGAAAAATATCAGTGGGTCATGGTGGATCTCGGTACTGCACCTATAGGAACGCCAACAAATGACTAGAAAAAGTTGGATCATAAGGAGAATATCACAATCCCATTGTGTCTCCCATATTCAATATTATTGAATGTGTCAGAGGAATCTACAACCAAGGTGTTATGGGATAAGTTGGGGGCTTTGTATCAGTCTAAGTCCCTGGTAAATAAATTGTTCCTATGGAAGAAGCTATATAACCTGAGGATGAGAGATGGAGACTCAGTGACAGAGAATATGAATGCCTTCAATACTGTGGTAAGTGAGTTATTATCTATTGAGATTATAAATTTAGATGAAGATAAGTGTATTAGTTTATTGTTCACTTTACAGACTCATGGGATAGTCTAGTTGTGGCCATAGGTAGTAATACAACTACCTTGGGATTCGATGTGTGGTCTCATCCTTGTTGTCGAAGGAGATGAGATGGAAGAACATGGAAGGACATAACACAGATGCATTTTTTGCAAGAGGATGCTCTGTTGGCGCTTAGCGCAGTTTGTAAGACCCTAGGTTCGATTTATCTATAATGAAAGAAACCCACCAGACACCGTCCCTTTTGGCATCAGCTGCCTACAGAAATGAAATCTCACATGAGGTATCTATTGGGACTGTAAGAACTAGGTTTCTGCAGTATTGAGGGAATGGGAGGCGATGATTTTTTTAGTTCTTCCTTATTAGTTATATGCACATAATCATTTCCTTATTCTCTATTAACTTACTCAGCGATTCAGATTCATATTCTCATTATATTCTCGATTACTGTATAAACTCAATCTTGTAATGTTCATGATTATGGCGCAAGGATTAAACATAAGACAAAGCTAAGCTACTCATGCATCCAAACAAAATTTATAAGCAATCACCTAACAAACATATGACACAAGTTTTAATGTGGTTCACCCAATTCTGGTCTAGGTCCAAATTGGTTGGCTTCTTTATTATGCTTTTGTTAAGTTCTTTAGGCTTGCGCAGTGTGCTTACAAAGATGTATCCTAGTTACCTTTCTCTTCTCTTAGACTAGCCACTATGCAGTGCAATCCTCTCTCTCTTTGCATCATCCCTTAAATTTAGACATGGATTCCACTCTTTTACAAACTAATACCATATCATGAACAGGAACCCCACAATAAGGAACAACGAACCCCCATTCTTCCAACACATTAAATATTTACACATGCAATATATAGCTTAAAACCCTACTTCGTTCCCTCCAAAAAACACCCATTACATTGTATGTATTACTCAATTAACTAGTTGTTCAGCTTCTTTCTTCTTTTTTTCCATCTGCATGTTGATTTTTCACTCTAACTACTTGTTCTTCCTAATTTTTCAAGTCCTTCCATATTTTACATGTCGAGCTATCATCCTTCCTTTTCACCTACTTTCTTCGCCTTCTTTCTTCTCTTCTTCGTTCACCTCTTTTCTTTATTCTTATTTATTTTTATTAATGTGCATTGTCCTTTTGGATGCACCTCAGTTGCACACTTACTCTTCTTTCTTATTCTCCTATGAACACCTCTCTTGTGCACTTCTTATATACTTAGTATTTTTCCCAAAATTGTATTTCAAAACTACCTTCCCAACAGGCCCCCAACGCTCACCTGTGGCTCGTCTCGAGCCACTCAGGCCTATTTTCTACTCTTCCATGCCCCAAAAACATTTTGGGAGGCTTCCTTAGCTACACAAACCTTTTGATTATCGTGGACTATGTTTCTACAATCTCCTTGACCCCCTACATAGTCAATATTTTTAGATTCTCTTATGCTTCAATGGCTACCTATTTGACCTTTTCGTTCACAATGTCCAACTCCCCTGTTATCCTCACTTCTTCTTCCTGTAGTGGTCCCAATTGTTGTTGAAGGATATTTTGTTGATCCCTCATATTCTTCACTTCCAAGTATGACTTCCTCTTAGAAAAAATGGTTTTCATATGTTTCGTTGGTGGAAGTGTGGCATCCCTTTCTAACACTTGTTGTGCTTGTTCCTATGCTTCTCTTAACTTCGCCTCTATGGCCTTCATCTCATCATCCTCTACTAATTCTGTCCAAATACGCGTGCTCTCTTCATAGAGTTTGGCACAATATCCTTCTATTTTCTTGATATTGGCGACTGATGTCATCATCATTCTATCCCTGCCTATGCATAATTCTAGTGGCATGCCTGGTGCACTTCGAAATTGTAAGTCCTTAATATGCACTCTGAAGCCCTCAATGACTTAACATATATTTAACATGTGTTCTTCCATAGTATCTTATGTTGGACATATTGTCATTGATGTCATCAACTGATGTCACTATGATGTGATGATGAGTTTTTATGAACAACATGCAGAGGAATCTACCTAAATCTTAGGAGAGGTAGCGTATTATATTTCACGAGATCAATGCAATGTAGAAACACCACTGAGATTGAATTCCCAACAAATCAATGATATTGATTAATTAGAATCCAAGTAAAAAAACAAAAATATCATAAGGGAAATCGCATTGCAGTGATGATGAGTTGTTATGAACAACATGTAGAGGAATCTACCAAAAAGCTTAGAAGGGAAAGCACATTGTAGAAACGTGATTAGGATTGAAATCCCCATAGTACAACTACAAAATAATCAATGGAGAATATTGTCCAATGATATATATTTCAGGACAAACCAGGACCGTCAGATATGTTAGTTACAGAGGAGGACCTTCGGATCAACATTCGATTAAGTCCTAACCGTCGAATCTCAGTAAGGGAAGATCAACAACGGGGAACCATTACGAGATGCAAGGGTTTGAGTTAACGATTTTACAAGTTTCAGTCTCTAAATAGACACCGACCGTTTATCGTCACATTCCAATAGATATATTGTTGGAATTCATTCCACTAGCCCAGAACCCTAGAGCCCCGAAGTCATGAAAAACTGAAATCCCAATAACCATTGGATCATGTTGGGATTTTTGCATCAAATATGGATCATTATATGAAGTCAAGTTACTCGAGTTTTATTCGGGGAATCTCACTTTGGGAGAATTGGGAAGTGGGAGAGAATAACCCAAAGTATTGAAGGTAGAAATAAACACTAACCGTAAATCATCACCTACCAATAGATCTATGGTTGGCATCAATTCCACTAGCCCGGAACCCCGGAGCCCCAAAGTCATGAACAACCAAAATCACGACAACCATTGGACCATGTTGATCTTTTTGCGTCAAAGATGGATCATTATATGAAGTCAAATTACTCTAGGTTTATTTGAGGAATATCACTTTTGGGAGAATTGGGAAGTGGGAGTGAATAACCCAATGTCCTAAAGGCCAAAATGAATCTAGACCATTGATCTAGAACTGATCACAGTCATTGGATCAAGGATTCACGAGATCCTGAATAGCCAAAATCTTGACAACAATTTGATCGTGTTAATATTTTCCCTTCAAAGATGGATCATTAGAAGGATTCAAGTTACTCAAGGTTTAGTATGGGAATCTCACTTCAATAGAATTAGGAAGTGGGAGGGAATAACTTAAAGTCCCAAACGCCGAAATAAATCTAGACCATTGATCGAGAACTAATCACAGTCATTTGATCAAGGATTCACGAGATCCCGAATAGCTGAATTCCCGAAAACCGTTGGATTGTGTTAATATTTTCACATCAAAGAAGGATCATTAGATGAAGTCAAGTTACTCGAGGTTTATTCGAGGAATCTCTCTTTGGGAGAGTCAAGAAGTGGGAAAAGTGAATAACCTGAAGTCTCGAAGGTCAAAATGAATCTAGACCATTGATCTAGAATTGATCACAGTCGTTGGATCAAGGATTCATATGAACCTACGACCATTATATCTAGGAGAAGGACATGCGACACATTAGGTAATCCATGTCAGTAAAGACCATGTCAGCAAGGAAACATGGCACAATCAAATGGTGAAAAGTGTCAAGTTCCATTTGGAATTTTAAGTACACATAAGTCACAAATCTAAGTGACATGTGGCAACCACTCGGATAGTGACAAGTCAGCAGTGACATCGTCAAGTCACGTCACTCTAGTGATTTTTCCTTTGGGGGAAACCAATAATTACCTCAAGATTCAAAGACCAAAGTCAATGCTAACCATTAATCTAAGATCCTTCAGATTCTCACATGACAGTTAGATCAAAATGTAGTGGAAATATGACGTAAGGAATCCCATGTTGACCACTTCAACACTGACCAACTCCAGTGGAAATTGGAACAACAATTAACCAGACCTATGAACCCTCAAAGTCCTGAAGTAAATAGTGGTCGTCCATATCAATATTTGATTAAGTCATAGTCGTTGGACTAAGCAGTGGAAGGATAGTGTAAGGATCAAAGTTATACCATTGTTTTGGTTATGGGAATCATGCTAACCATTAGATCAATCATTGTGAGAGGTCAAAACATCAGAATACTGGATGAAAGAGAAAACTCCTGAAGGTCGAAGTCCAGAGGACTATGTTGGGTTATGAACACATAATCCGGGAAGCACTGGGAAGATCACTTAAATTTATAATCTTGTGGTTTTGCGCATATGGTCACATGTAAATGGTTTGAAGGAAGCGCCTCTATAGAATTCAATTTCTGCAATATTTGTAGAGACATGGAATCGAGTTAAAAACAAAATCAATCCATATCAGTGATCGATTTATGAAAATCACTCTAACTAATTTGAAAATCCTTCACGATAATGTTTGAATAATAATGAAGGAAAAAAAAAATATTTTTGTTAATCTAAATAAAGAGGTTTGATGGTCCAAACAAATGGACACAATGATTCATAGCTCACACCAGTTGGGTGACTATATAAGAAAGGAATAATGGTGAAGAAGAAGTGTCCTTGTAGTCCAGATCAAAATATCAAAATATCAAAATAGCAGCAGATTCTAAGAAGAAGAATTGATGATTCTTATGAAGTGAGGGTGGAAGGGAGGAGCATGGAAGGATTCATATCCTTTAATAAGTAAGTGTAATTTAAGGGAGTTGGTGTTTCCTGGGGTTGGTTCCCTAAAGACAATGGATTTGGTGCTTCCTAGGGCTGTGTTGACGGTTGTATGTGAATACACCGTCAATGAGAAGGGAAGATCTGGTCCAAGGTTTTCTAATTAACCCAAGTCGTTTAAAGTAACCTACCCCGATGGGTTTTATGGTTCTGTTGGCCAATAAAAATACTAAGATAAACTAAGAAAACAAAGTGAAAATCTATCTATACAAAATGCTATGTACTTTTTCTACTTTCTCTATAAAATACCACACAGTCTTATTCATAAACAATACTTATGTACAAATACAAGGTTTATGCAAGCCTTGTGAAACTGGAAATTGCACTATTGAAAAAGAGTTTAAGTCACATATGTAAGATAAAGAAATTTTTTTTGCAACTAATTAATAACAAGAATGAAAATGATTTGTAATGATATAACTAAAATGATCAAATCATTTTAGCTTAATCTTTTAATCATTATTCATTCAAAAAAAAATTAACTAATTAAAGATAACTAACCTGTTGTTGATCATCAATAAAAGAAAGAACTGAGATATTTGTCTTCCTGTGTAAGGTATGCTCCAGTAACTTATTTTCCAAGAAGAAATCTATGGCAAGCACTTTATGGAAAATAAAAAGGAAAATTGTGATATTACCTGAATAAATTCAAGGTGATTTCAATCATTTGAAAGTGCTTTATAAGAAACAAAAAGACGAATATAATCCTTGTGATGTTATGTGATTCAAAAAAACACAAAGATGAAAACAAATCCAATCATCTGCAATTAATATAAAAAATTCCAATGTTCGATATAACTCAGAGCACAAAGATATTTGTTTTATATTTATTGTACCACATTAATCGTAATAACCATAAATGATGAACTATATCATGAACAGAAAGAAGAAAAACATTAAACCATATAATGGTGAATATACAACAACTAATTCATGCAATATAGGTTTTATTCTTTGAAAATTTTGAAAAATAATATGACTAATAAATGATTCACATCACAGAATTTTCTATCTAGAGTAAAGCCACAAAGCATACTGTATTTTCATATCTTTTATTCAAAAGAATTTAGTCCATGCTTCCAGGTTCCAAAAAGCACCCTTGTATCTCGGAAAGTATGAGTATTTAAAACATGTCATTGATCTGTTTCTCATATCCAAAAGATAGAGACATATCTTCACAAATAAAGTTTCCTAAAAAATAACCTTTAATCTAGGTATGCAATAAAAACCTTCTGGTAATTTTACAAAAATGGTTACATCATTAAAACTATTTTTTGAAACTGTTTAAAAAAAATGACTTGCAAATCATAAGCATCTCAAAATGATTCACTTGTTTCATCGACACTTGAAATTTGCTCCTCAAACCTGAAAAGAATAAAGATAAAATTTAATTAGAAAAATAAATATCATAAACTAATTGTAGACAAGCTACAAAATCTGCGATTCTGTAGCCAGTATAATAAAATATGAAACTAAATTCAGTTACAACAAACCAATCAAATCGTTAAATCTAAGAAATTTTTTACCAATTCAAACATTGAAAAACGAGGAATTTGGCATTTCCAAATTCATAACAACATTGACATTAGATGAGTGTTTAATAATGATGTCCCCTTATTTCTCGGGTCTCTTGTTTTCCCTGGGAGAAGTTTGTTGCATACCGACTCTCAAGTCCAAATTTTTCCTTTACAAATCTATATTTCGGGCCAGTACCTGGTTAAGACGGGCTTGCAAATATGGGATGTATTGATAGTATCCTTGAATCCAAGTGAAGAATTCCTCACAATACACCTGTTCCAGTCTTGAAAGAGGACACGTATTGTTTTAGTTTAAAAGATTACCTTGTTCCATCGTCGTCTTCAGATCATTATGTATCCCTGTAAACCCTTCATGTTCCCTTAAAAACAGAGGCAGATTTGAAACGAAATGATATTGTGGTAAATCCACTCTAGTGAAATCAAAGATTACAAAGTCGACATAATTTGTTTCCTCTATTACTACTGTCACAACGAGCTTGCTATGATTTTGACATCAGTTCCTTGTCATCCTCGAAAAAATCCTGCTACTTCTCTTATTTTTAAAATCCAGGTCGTTAGCATCCTGTTTAATTTGTTTTCCCTTTATTTTAATTTTATTGTTATCCTCTGTAAACTTAGGCTACACTGGACTAGGGGAGTTTGGTGACCTATCCCTCAAATGACTCGAGATTTCTTCCAAAGGTATATTGGGAATGAAATCACGTTTTATGGAACTGATTTCAATTACAGGAGGAAGCTTGATCAGATGAATGGTAGGTAAGAAAGAGTATTTTGAGATCTGTAGCTCAACTCAGATATCTTGGAGAGGATGAGACGAAATACTTGGAAATACAGGTTCATCATTACCCAGAGGTAAATGAGAAATGGGCTCAAATTCTAAAGGAATAAACCCATTCCTAAAAAGAAAATTCTGCCAGGTATCCCTTGTGTTAAACAATTGGGAATTCACTAAAATGTGAATCAAACCATGATGGAACATGATAGATTCATAGTTAGGGTTCTGCCTCTGGTAGAACTTAGACATTTTTCAAAGGCTCTTGAGGAAATACAAAGGTAAATTCAACTTGAACCCTAGGAAAATCATCAACAATCGTATGTGAAACAAAAACACTAGCCCATAACACCCTT
This sequence comes from Picea sitchensis, assembly GCA_010110895.2. Taxonomy (NCBI): domain Eukaryota; kingdom Viridiplantae; phylum Streptophyta; class Pinopsida; order Pinales; family Pinaceae; genus Picea; species Picea sitchensis. The sequence continues at coordinate 41,464 of SNQJ01S0006155.1, read as the reverse complement.
TACAAGTAATAAATTGTTTTATTACCAGCAGTAAGCCATGCCAACGGGTTTTAAACCACTCTATAGGCATACCTTTCACATTGTAGCATAAAATTTTGGACACCAACATGGAATTTCACGGTATACCATCTATCTTCAAATTCTTAAACCATTGATCACCTTCCTGTGACAAACCACTTGCATCGGCTATGGATTCCTCACTCACCTACAACTGAATGTCACCTACCTTAGCTTTGGTTCCATTGAAACTTTTAGCAAAATACTATTCAACCTCTAGGTTGAAACCCTCAAAAGACTGAATGAATTTTTACCCAACCGAAATGGACCAGGTTTTTTACATCCTCGTCATGAGATAATAATACTTGTGAACCATTCGGCCCCACTCTAATCATAGGGGCCATCAACTTTCGAATGATGTACTAGAAGACGCAAAATGGAAGAGTATGTGCTCGATCAAACCCAAAACAATAAATGGTTGATTTTTCATGGCTAATGGTGAACCAATAAATAAGGGATCGAAGAGACACTACCATGATTTCCACCCCTAGACTTGATTAACCACCTAGAACAAGAGGACTGAAAATTCAAAACCCACTTCATTTTCTAAAACCTACTCTCTGGTCATGAAGGACCATCCTGAAGATGAACTGAGTGCGGTTATTGATGAATAGGACAGAGAGACGATAATTTCATTGAATGGGTGTTGACCATGTCACAAATTGACAATATAGTGACGAACAACCCATCATAACATTCAGATCATATGGTGGGGGAAAAAACACATAACCAAAATTCGCAAAGGATAAGAAATGCATTAAAACTTTGAAAATTTGTTTAATAACAAGATCAAATAAATAACACATCGATTCCGTTTTTACCCAAAGTTGTGAATTTTTTTGAAATTTTTTAACATGGTTGCACATTCACCATTGAAACATAGTCTAAATTCTTTATGATTTTAGATTTCCAATAAATCCAAACAGTTTTTTCAATTACACAGGGTGAACACCTTAAGGGTTTAGTCAATGTTGTTGTGAAAATATTTCGATTTCATGCTTTCTAGTCATGAAATTGAAATGGGTAAACACATTTTCTATCAACGAAATAAATTCAAAACAACTTATCAACAAAATTAATCACCACAAACAATCAATTATGTCATATATGCATTCTAAGAATTGGGTGCAAAATTCTCTCTTTGCAATTTTTTGTTTCAAAAAATCGAAGAAACAAGATGGTAGTTTGGTTTCCAACAATGGTGACTCACTGGGAGAAGAATTTATATATGCATCATTAAATATTCATATCAGAGAAAAAGAAAGAGTTGGATAACACTCAAAGTTGTCTTGAAACATATCTTACTTTAAGGTTAAACATATTAATATTAGTTCATAAAAATATTAGCATAGTCATACTCAAAAAATAAGTTCTTTAACAGATGATTATAACCTGAGAATTAGTTTTGATCAAAATGTGATGATATTTATAAAGGTAACTTCAATACCATTGACAAGGCCACTGCTGCTAGAAGGCATTCATAGCATCGACAAGGATGTCATTTGACCCACTCAAGTAATTTAATCCCATCTGTTAGCACCATAAGTCACCCCTGGATTGTAATAGGGATAAGCATGGGGAAGTGAGGGCCACATTAACTTCAGTCAGGAAATTTGAGTTAAAGCGACAGAAAAGGGAAGAATTAGAGAGAGAGGTGAATGAGATTGCTATAGGCATCTGACCTTCCAGCAACTCAGAGATGAAAAACTTGAACTATAGAGCAACCTGGAGCTCGGTTTTCAGACACTCAAATGTGTTGCTGTCAACACAGTCACAACAACAGAAGGATCAAACCTCCATCATTCTTCCACTGCAACAGCTCGATTGGATCCTCCATGCTCGAGCCATCCAGTGTGAGAAGGAAAGACAACACATGGAAATGAATGAAACCGATCATGCCACCACCATGATCAAACCTACTTCATGATGACACAACAATCCTCGGCTGGATCCTCCATACCCGAGTATTTCAAACAATTTTTACAGACAAAATGAAAAGAAACAGGAAACTAACTTCTTTTAATATGAAAGTCTAAAATCGATGACATAACCAAAGAAAAGCTCTGGCATCACAAGAATTACAAAATTGGGAGCTCTACTCAAACCCAAAAGACCATTACAAAATCAGAGAAATCTCTCTATATACTCAAAACTTTCACCATTCTTAGCAGAGACATGCTTGAGCTTCCATGGTGTTGCGTATTCTCTGTCAGATTGCACCTGCAGTCTCCTCTGTGCATGCCTTCCTTTGTCAAATGTGATCTTGACTCTGCCAGTCCCTCTAAGTATCTTTTATGTTAGACTATGCACGTAGTGTTTCTATGCACGTGATCTTAGAACACCTGAGCTAAAAGTCTGACTTCACGGTCAGATGGTTCTGACTTTCATTCATGGGGGAGGCAATGCTCCAACCAACTCCCCCGCTTCATAACTGCTTCATCAGGATCATGATGACCCAAGTCAAACTTGGCCCCTGGGATATGTGGCGGCCTCTTCTTGGTCATCTTTTCCATTTGGAACTGAGTTAGATTCTTGTTGGGGAGGCATGACAGGATGTCGTAGATGCTGATGGGATGACTGGCATGAAACATGGATTGGTGAATGATTGGTGACCAGGGAGATGACACAAAGACAAAGTGGCGATTGGGTGTACGTAGACACCACAAAAGAAAGAATTGAGGTGTAAAGGAGAGGGAGAAATGTGGCATAGGCAGAAGACGTGGAGGCAGAGGGGAGGCTATGGTGGTGATGGGTCCAGGAGTGGGGACGCGACACAAGTGGAAGTGACATGGAGTAGAATTGGAGGACACATGGTAGGAGGTGAGAGGGTGAGGTACGAAGATGGGACGACAATGAGTGGAAGACAGGTGTGAGGGAGTGAAAGGTGGAGCGTAAGTGAGAGATGCGACAGACAGAGGGGAGAGATGGAGTGGGCGACAAGTGTCAGGAGAGAGGGAGGTGTTAAGGGTGAGCGGTAAGCGGTCTACTCAGAGGGAGGGGNTGGTTAGTGGTTTAGTGTGGGGGGGGGGATCTGAGTTAGCGAGGAGGTGCCATGTTAGTGGGGGGCCCGCGTGGGGAAACAACAAATGCGGAAACCCCCCCCTCGTTAAAGGTAGAATGTCGAGGGGGATATGATATGGATCATGGGCCGTAGATATGAGTGCGCCAAGATCAACCACCCAGATCTATGCGCTTCTTAGAATAATTCATCAAAACATTAAATCGCCCGAGGACCTTGGTTAAAAAACATTTGATGGGTTTTTTAAGACCCTTTTCGTGTATTTGACCAAGGTTCCACTTCCTTAGGTAAAACAACCCCCCTAATCATAATATGTGTTAACATTAGGCTCCATGGGGGATAGAGTCCTCCCTGCGAGGCTCTAAGATCCCTTTTTTGCAGTTCTAGTGCCTCAGTGTTGGGTTGTGGAGTCATGCTCAGAGATATCATGCCAAAGATAACATACTGACAACCTAAACTACTCTACCTACAAAAGGAAGAAAACATACATGCTCCAGAGAGTTTATTTACGTACAAAACCTAAACTAACTGAATTTACAAAACTCTAGGTGAAAGCATACTTCCACCAGAGCCCCAAAGTTCCCCCACCAAACTTTAGTATGGAATCATCCCCAACGATCTCGGTTAGAGAACGCATATTCCAAATGTGAATACCTTCTAAAGCTACGGGTGGGACACATGGCATATATACCCAATCTTGAGTGAAGTAAATACCATGACATCTATATTTTTCAATAAAATCATCACACAGTAGATCAACAAACCCTAAAGTGATGTCTCATTCCCCTTCAAGTTTACCTACTACAGTATTAGATTGAATATGATCTCCACCGGACATATGCAATACTTTAGCCAGTACACAGAAGTGCATACCATGATTTTTTTGTCTGTCAATTACTGCATGCATCGTGCAGTGAATGTGAATTCAAACAACCTCCTAACTAAATACTTACTTATCCTATCACCGAACAAGGGATAATGGAATGGTGACAATTTATTGGTAACATTCTTTTGTTCTCCTCCCAGTGCAGAAGGTAAGATAAAGTTGGGCGGCTCCAATACATGGAAAAAATGCAACTCCATGTACTCCCTTATGGGGTCATAAAAAAGGTGATAAAACTTACTAGGTTGGTGTCCGTAAGTTTTATCTATATCATAGCTAATCACATCTGATTGAATGTCTGTGGTAAGCACAGATGAGTGAAAATATGATGCAGGTCGTTGATCCACTTCTCCTTGGTCTGCTCCGATCACATATGCTAGGTGATGGCAAGAAATCTCCTCGTGTAAATCAATGGTTGGCTCTTTCTCCTTATCCTGCTGCTTGTTTATGATTGTTGGAGATGAGAAGAGTTGCATATCTAGCCCCTCCTCTTCTTCATTGGGATATTCATTAAAAATGGGCTGCTCAAGGTCCGTGCTTGAAATAACTTCATCATAAACCAGGTTACTTAAAATTTCTTCTTGAAGAACAAGAATATCCTCTGCATCATCAAATGAGTTAGAAATAGGCTGCTCATATATAGGATCTTTAGAAAAAGGGTTGCGAGGATAATCAGTTCCCACAACAGGTTCAATTTCTTCACTTTCATCACGGGGGAAACAAACACAGCTTTCGTCTGATGCAGATGAACAAGGAAGAGAAATAACCGATTTCTGATCCAAGTCATCACCTTCATCCTCACAGCCTGCGTCTGATGCAACTATATCTTGAATATAGTCGTTGTATCCCTCACAACAACTATGACAAAGTAACTCAGACGAATAAAACTTCTGACAATGAGTGTTGAAAGCTGCATGAAACTGTTCTAGGGAGGATATGCTAGCAGGGGGCAAGGAGTGAAACCATTCACGAGCATCACCTTCTAATGAGAACTTGAACATATTCATCAAGACATCCTCCTGAACAAAATTGTGCTCAAGCATGCATCTATGAAAATTAAACAAGTGTTCACCAGGATGATCATGCTTGCTTCCTATGAATCTCGAAAGATAATCATCCCATTCATTTATAGCAGGGATAACATTAGGAAAACCAGGAACAATAGAAAAATTAAACGGAGAAAACTTCCGAGCCAGGATTTTGTCCATTTCAAACTAGTAGAGTTGCCATGGGATCCTTAATCATGGAGTCACCCAGTGAATGATATGTGAGATGAGTGGGTCTGGTCTTTGTTCACCATAAAAGACCAGCTCTAATAGTTGTGTTCTCCTAAGGGCTACTAGGTGTAGATAGAAGCAACCACATTGAAATAGTGGAGTTGAAACAGTGGAGTCACCTCAGTGGAGTCGCGAGGTGCACAGTTGCAATATTGATGTAATGGGTTTTGATGCACCTTCAGAACTAGTAATCTTTGTCATTCAATCCCAGGGAAAATATTCGACTTCTTCCCTGGCAGCAATGCCAGAAATGTTAGCACCAAAAATCACCCCTAGATTGCAGTAGGGATAAGCCCAGTACCCATCAGTGTTTATGTCATAGGTTGGTTTAAAGAGGTCAAATGGGTGCAAACTCAGAATATGAATGATGTTCAACACAAGATTGGACAAGAAATGCATGGGGAAGTGAGGGCCACATTAACATCAGTCAAGAAATTTGAGTTAAAGCAAGAGAAGAGGGAAGACTTAGTGAGAGAGGTGAACGAGATTGCTATAGGCATCTGGCCTTCCAGCAACTCGGAGATGAAAAAATCTAACTCGAGAGAAACCTAGAGCTCAAGTTTCAAACACCGAAATGCGTTGCGGTCAACACATTCACAGCAGCAGAAGGATCAAACCTCCATCATCCTACCTGTTATCACTGAAATTTCGTCCGCACGGGGCGACAAGAACTCCGCATCATCAACACGGAAAAACAGTCATTCATGGCACAAGGTTAATTCCACATCACATCAAAAGGGTCAAAACTATGAAAAATGGCCAAAAAATTAAAAGGCGCTTTGCACCCACTGGGCGCGCGCGCGCACGCGCGCAACATCTTCGTATCTGGAGCGCATATGCGCGGCTGTGGGGTGAAAAACCCGCGCGCCTGCCAAACGGCGCATTTATGAAGCTGGTCGGCCTCCCAACCACTAATGGATCTGCTCCCAAGTCGATTTGACACCAAATCCGAGCTCAATCTACGTGGGGAGGCTGGTCAAAGACCTAATTGTGCCCTAAAGAGCCCCTTTTCACATTCAAAAGAGGTTGCATAATAACCCAATGCTTGGTTATAAAAAGCCATGA
>SNQJ01S0006155.1:14120-29838 GCA_010110895.2 Picea sitchensis | reverse complement strand
CCCCCCCCTCGTTAAAGGTAGAATGTCGAGGGGGGGTCCGATATGGATCATGGGCCATAGATCTGAGTGCGCCAGGATCGACTGCCCAGATCTACGCAATTCTTAGCATAATGCGTCAAAACATCAAATCACCCAAGGACCTTGGTTAAAAAGAATTTGGTAGGTTTTTTAAGCCCCTTTTCTTGTATTTTGACCAAGGTGCCACTTCCTTAGGGAAAACAACCCCCTGAACCATAATATGTGCTAATACCATCCAAAAGTTGTCTATCCATGATATAATTTTTTTTAATATATGATCAAATTATAAAACATTCCTGACATATCTTGAACCTGACATTGCTTCGCTGCAAGCAGGCCTATTTAGTACCCTAATGAAGTTGTCTTGGTATCGTGTGCGGATTTACCCACTACCAGCAGGCATATCGAGTACACCAACGACTTTACACACATTTCCCACACATTAAAGTGCTTCCAACCCTCCTTAGCCATTTATAATGATAGAATTTAGAGATTTCAAATTGATAAAGAGAGCAGGGCGATAGTGGAGATTGATAGCCAAGCATATATATGAACGATCACTATTATTTGCGTTTTTTTGTTCTTTTAGAACTAGTAGTTCTTATAATGGTTTAAACATTTAGATTTCAATCAATAAAACATATAGAGGTTGGGGAAGTGCTTTGAGGTGATCTCTTTAGAACTGGGATGGTGTAAAAAGTTTAAAGGTAATTGTACTTCCCAAAGATCTTGACAAATTTTAGGAATAATGTCCTAGCAAAGCAATTCTAGGATAATTGTTTTATAAACTAATTATCTAAGCTAAGTCTTAGTATTGAAAATGTTTGAATTGTTTCAAATTGTCATCCAATAATAAACCTGATGATGAAAATTCCCCTCCACAATCGTTTGTGAGTCATAAATAACTCAATCAAAAATAAAAATAAAGAAAACAACAACAAAATAATCAAAAGAAAACAAATTGCACACAACTTGGGATATTTACAAAGGGTTAGGTCTTATTCTGATCAAGAGAAATACTTCTTGAGAGTCTGGCCATTCACCGGGAAAGTGTTTGGCTGTCCCTCCAAGTTTTGTAGACGAAAGGAGCTAGGACCCAATTTTTCTGCAATAACAAATGGTCCCAACCATAGATTTTGAAACTTAGTGTGTTCCCCTTTTTCCTCATGTGATTTATCCCACTTGAGAACTAAATCTACTACGTCAAAGTTTCTATTAGAGGATGAAATTGTGTCAAACCGGTTTTTAACAATTTGTTGGTGCTGGTCCATTTTTTGTTTCGTTTGTGTCCTAATTTCTTCCAATTTAAGTAAAGCATTTATTCGATTTTCTAAAGGAGGACATTCTTCCTCTTGAACCTTCTGAGATAACTGAACTGATGGGAGGAAGACATGGGGAGGAAGGATATATTATCTTTCATATATGAGGAAGAAAGGATAATTACCAATGGATGTTTTTGGCGTGACCCTGTCAACCCACAATGCGTTATATAATGCATTGTGCCAATTTTTGTGATTATCTCACACTGTTCTTTTCAGTATTTTAATCAGATTTGTATTTGTTGAATCAACCAAGCCATTTCATTGAGGATAATAACTAGTGGAGTATTTTAACATAATTCCATTTTCTAGAGCATAAACATTCATGTCGAAGGAAGAAAATTAAGAAGCATTGTCGAAAACTAAACATTTAGATATCCCGAAAAGTGTGATGATATGAGAATTTAAGAACGAAATTACCATATTAGTGTTTACTACCCTTAATGGTGAAGCTTCAGACCACCTTGTAAAATAATTCGTTGTCGTGAGAATGTATTTGTGGTGCTGTGAAGAAGGTGGGTTAATTGGCCCTATGATATCCAGGACCCATTTTTGGAATGACGTGCCTATTGTAACGGGATGCAAAGGGAATGCAACCTTCTTGACTCATCCTGCATATTTTTGACAAATTACACATTTGCGAGCCATAGTATGATCATCTTTAAATAATATGGAGAAATAGTAACCAGTCCTAAGTACTTTGTGGTCGGTTGTATCCCCTCCAAAATGATCCCCGACATCACCGAAATGTGTCTCAGCTAAAACGTTTTCAGATTCTTCCTTTTCCAGGCATCGCAGAAATACACCATCAAAATTCTTTCTAAACAATACATCATTAATTAATTGAAAAGATCTATACCTGAGCCTTAGCTCCCTTATGTTTTTGGGATCGATAGTTCAAGGAGTAGTTGTGTGAAACAAAGAAAACCTGATATCATTATACCAAGAATTAGGCATAATTTGTGTACAACATATTTGTGTTTCATGATGTTGTTTTTCAGCTGGTACTGCTAGTTCATTATCAGGTATTTTGATTAAGTCAGCTACTAGTTTACAAAGACCTTGGTCTCTAACAATTTGTGCTGGTATGATTTCGAGATCATACTCTTGAAGAGAGGTCATCCAATTGGCCCTCTTTTCTCGAAGCTCCTTTTGAACTAACATATTTCTTATTGTAGGGTAAGGAACAATGAATTTTATCCTGGATTTCAAAACATAAGGTCTAAACTGTTTTCTTGCCTTAAAAACAATGTATGCTTGTTGATCAAATTTAGGATAATTTATTTTTTCTCCTTTAAAGGAATAACTCATAAACTAAATGGGGATTTCATTATTTTCATCACTTTTCTGAGTAAGTACAACAACATATGATATGTATGATGCAAAAGTATAAAGCGCGAAGTCTTTGGAGAAATCATGACTCATTAAGGAGGGGGATTATGTTATATCTTTTCTAATAGAATTAAAATCCATGTTTTGTTGTGGTCCCCATTTAAAATCCTTTTTAATCATGTTTTGCAGAGGCCTAACCATCTCAGTAAAGCTTGGAACAAAACATCTGACGAAATTTATTTTACCCAAAAAAGATTGCATTGCCTTCTTAGAGGATGGTGGAGGAAGATTGGAAATAGCTTGAGTTAGTTCAGGGTCTATTATCATTCCATCCTTTGAAACTATAAATCCAAGTAATCTTCCCTTCTCTACTGCAAAAATTCATTTCTTGGGGTTCAGTGAAATACCAAAATTACGACAATGCTCTAATACAGCCCTGAGATCTGACAAGTGATATTTTTTATTCTTCAAAAAAGACAGTGACATCATCTAGGTAGAGAAAAACTGACTCGTTGATAAGGCCATGAAAATCAATATCCATTTCCCTTTGGAAAGTGGATCCACCATTAATTAATCCGAAAAGAATTTTTCGATAGGCATAAGTGCCCCAAGGGATGGAGAATGTGGTTTTTAACTGATCTAACAGAGACATGAGGATGAGGACCTAGTTGTACCCTGAGAAACCATATAATAAGGATATTCTTTCAGAACCAGATACCTATTGCAAGATTTGTTTGATTGGAGGAACATGATAATTGTCTTTATCAGAGGCTCGGTTTAAGTTACAAAAATCGACACAGAGCCGTATTTATCTGTTCTTATTTCTTACCAGGACCAAGTTGGATACCCATTGGGTATGCCAAACTGGAAAAATTATTTTTGCTATTAAGAATTTATTCAGTTCCTTTTTTACTGTGGATTCTAATTTAGGATGCATTTTCCTAATTTGTTGCTGAAATGGTTGGGTTTCGAGCTTCATGGGGGATTATATGTTGTACTATGTTTGGATCAAAGGTTTTCAAATCATCGTATGTCCAAGCAAATGCATCTTTAAATTCCTTAAATAATTTTATGAATGTAGATATTTCTTGTTGAGAGCACCCTTTGCCCAGATTAATATTATGAGGGTTATCTTGCATTCCTAAGTTTACAGTTTCATATAGTAACGAGGAACTGTTTCTTTTGCAATTAACCACTCCCCTAAATTTTTCATGTAAATCATAAAAAAATTATAATCTAATGAAGAAATTACAAATAGAATTTACCATCTTAGATGATGTTTCAGCAGAACGAGGGTCAGATATTACCGAAAAATCACATATATTTTCATTATGAATATTTTCATTAATTACAGCATCTTGGAAAGTGTCCTCCATATGCATAAAATTTATGATTTGTTGATCATTGTCAAATACTCGCCAATTGGTGATATTGTCAGGGATTGATGTCCTCAACATCAATTCAATAGGAAATGCATCAGGATAGAAACCCTCAGCAGGTAATAATTTTGATGCAACATTAGCTAATAAATCTGCTTCAGAATTACTAGATATGGGAATAGAACTTATGTTAAAAGCGAGAAATTTATGGATTAGGTTCCATACCTCAGTCTGGTAGTTTTTAAGGTGAGGTTATAAACAACGAATAACATTTGTCACCTGTCTAACTATAATTTTAGAATCACCAAATACCATTAAGCTTTGGACTTCAAAATCTATGGCCTTTTTGAGTCCCTACAGGAGTGCTTCATATTCTGTCGTGTTGTTTGTACACTCAAATTCTAATCTACAGGAAATGAAAGTATATTAACTTTGGGGTCAATCAATACTCAACCAACACTAGCTCCTTCATGAGACTTACAGCCATCAAAGTATAAATACCAGATTTCATCATTCTTGCAATCATCAACAATATTTTCATCATTTTTAAAAGTTGTCGCCTAAGTATAGACTGATATTTCAGATTGTTGATTTGGGTTCGTAATAGTGGATATTTTAGTCACGAAATTCCCAAATAAAGTTTTCATACCTTGAGATTCAAATGTATTTACTCTAGCAGTAAAAAGTTCATTTAAGTCATTTAGATCTGTAATAGTGTATTTCAGATAATTTTCCCTATTAATTATGAGATTGTTTGGCTGGTCATTTTCTAGTAACCACAAATGAGACCAATCTATGGAAAAATAACCATGCAATTGTTCAGACCATTTTTACTCAATAACATGACATAAGCCTTCGGAATATCAACAACTACTATTTCAATTACCTGGTGCACTTTTGGGTTTAATGATAATCTAATCAATACATATTTAAGATCACCAACAATCGTGACATTAGTTCTTTCTAGATGAATAATTTTCAAATCAGAAGGTTTGACTTTAGCATTTATATTCTGACAAATAGACAAAGGCATTACATTTGACGAAGCCTCGGAATAAACCATACAATTATGCACATTTCTATTGAAGATTTCGAAAGTTAATAGAAATGGTGGCACATTTTTTCGTGGTGTGGGAGAAGAAGTCTGTTGATTTTTGCCTGTTGTATCCGAAGTTATTTTATCTAAATTCCCTACACTTTTATCTGGTGTTTCTTTTTTATTATGGTCCTTAGGTGACCTTTTTTTCACAACACCCTTTGTTTTATTTATGCCATTTTCTGCAGAATTTTTGTCCAGAGTATATTTCCTTTTACCATTATCAGCTATGCTTCACAACATTTTCTGAAGGATGGAGGGGAATTTAAGTAGTTTGAAAATTGATATATTTTCTTTTAGTCTTTTAATATCTTCAATAAGGTCATATTATAGATCTAGGGAAACAAGATTTATTATTGTTTCAACCTATCTTGGTTGTCTTGATATTGTATTTTTATTTTCCTCGGGTGAAGATGTGTTTTGCAATTTACTACGAGTATTATATAAGTGCTAGTTTTTATGGACAGTTTCAAAATTAGCTTAGAAAATACTATCAGAAAGATGCCCCAAAACTATGGGGGATGATTCCTCCTCATCAGGTGTTTCTTCTTCACCTACATCATTTTCGTTTTCTGGTGGGACAAGAACATAAATATCAGATCCATCTAATATAGCTTGTATAGCATGTTGTAACCCTTCAAAATTTAGACCTTCTGTAGTGATATTTGACCTGTTTCAGGGAAGAGGTCTCCTAAAAGGTGGTCGATAATTTCCTTTGCTTGAAGATACTTCTTCTGTAGATATTTTCAACTCTATAACTTGATTAGATAATTTTTTAAAGGTTTTCTGAAAACTCTACAAATCTAAGGCTTCTTGTTCTTTTTTATTTGGGGGAGGTCTGGTAAGGATTTATATCTTCTTTTTAGAATATGAAGTTGATTCCGATTATGCATTTACATTATCCTTTAAACTAAGAATATCCTTTTCAATGAGAACTTCCTCTTCAAAATATTCTAGTAACTTTTTTTTCTTATACCTCTTAACCCATATAGCTATGTTGAGAATTAACATGGTACATACTAATCACGTTTTTAGCAGGCATCGATTCTGTAGGGATTTTATTTTTAAGTGTAAGGAATATCTGATTTAAATGCTTGAATTTCTCTTTGGGATTCATTTTCATGTTGGATAATTCCATCACATGAACTTCCAGAGATTTGTCATCCCCAAACTTTTATAAGAAAAAGGTCTCAAACTTGTCCCAGAAAATAATATTTTGGGGTTGTTGTGCAAAATACCACATGGAGGCATTTCCTTCAAAAGTGTAAGGGAATAGCCTACACACGACATATTCATGTTCGAAGTTTCAAAGCCTAACAACTAACATGATTTTTTTAATAAGATCATCGGTTGATTCCTTTGAATCGAGGTCAAACTTAAGTAACCATTTTTTGGGATGTTTGGGTAAAGAGTGTTGAGGCCAGGTACTTACAGGACATCTTGATCAAGCCAAGGTCTGGCAGGGTTTTTCTAGTTATCCATGGGGGTTGGTGTGTGTGAATTATATTTCCTAGACGAAGAGTTGTCTTCGTCAGAGGATTCGTCTCTTGAAGAGGGTGGAGAAGACCCAAGTGGGGAAGGAGGGAATCCAGATCCCCCAGCACCTTGAATTAGTGCTTTGAAAGGATCAGTAATGATATCACGTAAGGCGTGATTAGGATAACCAGTTCCAAGAGGATATTCTTGTTGATTGGAAAAATCAAGGGGATGATGTAATTGTTCATGAAACTGTCTAAGCCTGGACAATGCGCCTTGGGTTCTTATTATTGATTGGTGAGAATTACAGATAATTTCTTATACATCAATTCCTTGAGGAATTTGTGTCATGGGTTCAATGATAATGTCAGGTATCTCCTCTGACGTAATAGTTGGATTAGGTATATTGGTAGGGTTTGAGTGACTATGAGTCACAACAGGGGAACGATTATTTGTGGGAATCTTTCGACCTCCTCATTCCATTAATGAATTTCATGCCCTCCTTCTAGTGCCATTTGTTGACGATCTTATGTGAACACACTATCAATGAGAAGGGAAGATCTGGTCCGAGGTTTTCTAATTAACCCAATCCATTTAAAGTAACCTACCCCGATGAGTTTTACAACTCTATTGGCCAGTAAAAATACTAAGATAAACTAAAAAAACAAAGTGACAATCTATCTATACAAACTGCTATGTACTATTTGTACTTTATCTATAAAATACCACACAGTATTATTCATATACAATACTTATGTACAAATACAAGGTTTATGCAAGCCTTGTGAAACTGGAAATTGCACTATTGAAGCAGAGTTTAAGTCACACATGTAAGATAAAGAAATTTTTTATGTAATTAATTAATAACGAGAATGAAAATGATTTGTAATGATATAACTAAAATGATCAAAGAATTTTATCTTTATTTCTTAATCATTATTCATTAAAAAATAAATAAATTAACTAATTAAAGATAACTAACATGTTGTTGATCAGCAATAAAATAAAAAACTAAGATATTCGTCTTCATGTGTAAGGTATTCTTTAGTAACCAGTTTTCCAAGCCGAAATCTATGGCAAGCATTTTACAGAAAAAAAAAGGAAAATTGCGATATTACCTAAAGAAATTCAAGGTGATTTCAATAATTTGAAAGTGATTTATAAGAAACAGAAAGACGAATATAATCCATGTGATGTTATGCGATTCAAAAAAACACAGAGATGAAAACAATTCCAATCATCTGCAATTAATATAACAAATTCCAATGTTCAATATAACTCAGAGCACAAAGATATTTGCTTTATATTTAATGTACCACATGAATCGTAATAACCAGAAATGATGAACTATATCATGAATAAAAAGAAGAAAAACATTAAACCATATAATGATGAGCAGACAAAAGATAACTCATGCAATATAGGTTTTATTCTTTGAAAAATATGAAAAATAATATGACTAATAAATAATCACATCACACAATTTTCTATTGAGACTAAAGCCATAAAGAATATTGTATTTTCATATCTTTAATTCAAAAGAATTTAGTTCATGCTTCTAGGTTTCAAAAAGCACCCATGTATCTGGGAAAATATGAGTATTTAAAACATGCCATTGATTTGTTTCTCATATCCAAAATACAGAGACAGATCTTCACAAATAAAGTTTCTTCAAAAATAACCTTTAATCTAGGTCTGGAATAACAACCTTCTGGTAATTTTTCAAAAATGGTTACATCATTAAAACTATTTTTTGAAACTGTTTCAAAAAGATGACTTGCAAATCAGAAGCATATCATAATGATTCACTTGTTTCATCAACACTTGAAATTCGTTCCTCCTTAAACCTGAAAAGAATAAAGATAAAATTTAATTAGAAAAATAAATCTCATAAACTAATTGTAGCCAAGCTACAAAATCTGTGATTATGTAGCTAGTCTAATAAAATATGAAAATAAATTTAGTTACAACAAACCAATCAAATCATTAAATCTAAGAAATTGTTTACCAATTCAAACATTCAAAAAAGAGGAATCTGGCATTTCTGAATTCATAACAACATTGTCATTATATGAGTATTTAATAATGATGTCCCCTGATTTCTTGGGTCTCTTGTTCTCCCTGGGAGAATTTTGTTGCATACTGGCTCTCATGTCCAAATTTTCCCTTTCCAAATCTATATTTTGGGCCAACACCTGGTTAAGACGGGCTTGCAAATACGGGATGTCTTGATAGTACCTTTGAATCCAAGTGAAGAATTCCTCACAATACACATGTTCCAATATCGGAAGAGGATGTGTATTGTCTGAGTTTAAAGTCTTACCTTGTGCCATCACCGTCTTCAGATCATTTTGTATCCCTGTAAACCCTTCACATTCCCTTAAAAATGGAGGTAGAGTTGAAACAAAATAATATTGTGGTAAATCCACTCTAGTGGAATCAAAGATTACAATGTCGACAAAATTTGTGTCCTCTATTACTACTGTCGAAACGGGCTTGCTATTATTTTGACGTCGGTTGCTTTTCATCCTCGACAAAATCCTGCTACTTCTCTTATTTTTGAAATCAAGGTCATTAACATCCTGTTTAATTTGTTTCCCCTTTATTTTAATTTTATTTTTATCCTTTGTAAACTTAGGCTGCACTAGACCAGGGGTGTTTGCTGACCTATCTCTCAAATGACTCAAGACTTCTTCCAAAGGTCTCTTGGGAATGAAATCACATTTTATGGAAGTGATTTCAATTACAGGACAAAGTTCGATCGGATGACTGGTAGGTAAGAAAGAGTATTTTGGGATCTTCACCTCAACTCAGAGATCTTGGAGAGGTTGAGACAAAATACTTGGAAAGACAGGTTCATCATTACCTAGAGGTAAATGAGAAATGATCTCAAATTGTGAAGGAATAAACCCATTCCTAAAATTAAAATTCTGCGAGGTATCCCCTATGTTCAACAATTGGGCATTCACTAAAAAATGAATCAAACCATGATGGAATAGGCTATATTCGAGGTTAGGGTTCTACCTCTGGTAGAAATTAGACATTTTCCGAAGGCTCTTGAGCAAATTAAACGGAAAATTCAACTTGAACCCTAGGAAAATCATCAGCAATCATATGTGAAACAAAAAACCTAGCCCATAACGCCCTTCACAAGTAATAAATTTTGTATTACCAACAGTAAGTCATGTCAGCGGGTTTTAAACAAATGTATAGGCATACCTTTCACATTGTAGCGAGCCCTTTTGGAGACCAAAAGGGAATGCCACAATATACCATATATATTCAAGTTCTTAAGCCATTGATCACCTTCCTGTGACAAACCAGTTGCCTCGGCTATGGATTCCTCGCTCACCTACAACTGAAAGTCGCCTACCTTAGCTTTGGTTTCGTCGAAAGTTTTAGCAAAATCCTTTGCAACCTATATGTTGAAACCCTCAATATACTGAATGAATTTTACCCAACCAAAATAGAGTAGGTTGTCTACAGCGTCGTCATGACATAATAATACTTGTGAGACATTTGGCTCCACTCTAACCACAAGGTCTATCAACTTGCGAACAATGTACTAGAAGACACAAAACAAAGAAGTTTGTGCTCAAACAAACCCCAAAAAATAAATGGTTGAGTTTTCATGGCTAACGGTGGACCGCAAACTAAGGGCTCGAAGAGATAGTACCATGATTTCCACCCCAGGACTTGATTAACCACCTAGAACCAGAGGATCGAAAACTCAAAACCCACTTTGTTTTCTAAAACCTACTCGCTTGTCATGAAGGACCATCCTGAAGATGAAATGAGTGCGGTTATTAATGAATAGGACAGAGAGACGATAATTTCATTGAATGAGTGCTAACCATGTCATAAGTTGACAAGACAGTGACGAACAACCCATCATAACATTCAAATCATATGGTGGGGGAAAAAACACATAACCAAAATTCGCAAAGGATAAGAAATGCATTAAAACTTTGAAAATTTGTTTAATAACAAGATCGAATAAATAATACATCGATTTGGTTTTTTCCCTAAGTTGTGAAATTTTTTGAAACTTTTTAACATGGTTGCACATTCACCATTGAAAGATAGTCTAAATGCTTTATGATTCTAGATTTCCAATAAATACAAATAGTTTTTTCAATTACACAGGGTGAACACCTTAAGGGTTTAGTCAATGCCCTTGTGAAAATATTTCAATTTCATGCTTTCCAGTCATGAAATTGAAATGGGTAAACATGTTTTCTATCAACGAAATAAATTCAAAAAAACTGATCAACAAAAGTAATCACCACAAACAATCAATTATATCGTATATACATGCTAAGCAGTGGGTACAAAATTCTCTCTTTGTAATTTTGTGTTTCAAAAAATCGAAGAAACGAGATGGTTGTTTGGATGCCAACAGTGGTGCCCTAAAGAGACATATTATTTGATGATTCCAAGGGTTGGTTCCTTGAAGAAGGGGATTTGTGTCTCCTAGAGTTGGTGCTCTAAAAAGTATTGGTGTCCTTCACTATTCTTCATAAAAGCCTTGTAGTTCCTATTAATTATACTTACATAATTGATTTTACAGACAAGTCCATTGTTGATCTATTGTGGTATTTAAAAAAATATAAAAGTAACTCCTAATTATTGAAAAAGGGTAATTCATATTCACCCCCTCCCCCAACCCCCCCGCTCAGTATTCCAACAATTGGTATCAGAGCCAGTTCCTTCATCACAGTCTAACAACTTGAAGGTAGATTGTGAATATGGATTAGCAAGAGGGAATGTCTAAAAAGAAAGCACCATTGTTCAATGGAGGTGGATATGCTCTATGGAAAATAAGAATGAAAAACTTCATGTTGGATCTTGGTTTTGATATCTGGCAATATGTTGTAGATGGTTACACTACACCAACTACTCCACCTAAAAATGTTGCAGTAACGAAAATCTGCAATGACAACTCAAGAGAATCCAATGCAATTCTAGAAGGGTTGACAAATTCTATATGTGTGAAGGTTATGCATTGTAAGTAAGCCAAATAAAATGGGACAAATGGAGGTTGTATATGAAGTAGATAGAAAATTCAGGGAAGCCAAACTACAAACCTATAGAACTCAGTTTGAAAATATGAAAATGAAAGAAGAAGAGAACATTATTGAATACCTTCATAGGGTAGATGAAGTGGTTAATACAATCAAAGCAGTAGGAGAAGAACTTACAGATAAACCTATTGTGAAAAAGATACTAAGGTCATTACCTATGAGATATGATGCCAAGATTTACACAATTGAATATAGGCCTGATATTGGCACAATCATAGTTGATCATCTTCATGGAATTTTTACAGCATATGAAATGAGAACAGGGAATGATAAATCATCAAAAAGAGAAACAACCTTAAAATCATCTAAAAAAAAGATGAGGCGGGAGAAAAAGACCAATGATTAGTTATAAAATATATATGATGAGGAAACTGCCAACTTCATAAAGAAACTCAAGAAAGGGACAAGGGAATACAAAGCAAAGATTCCTCTAATATGTTTCAACTGTGGAAAAATTGGACACTTTGCCAAGAAATGTCCCTATCCTAAGAAGGAGGAAACTGATGATGAAAGAACCTTCAAAACTCAGAAGAAAGGAAACATTAATAATAAAAATAAGTTCTACAATAAAAGGAAAACATTATTTACCCAAGAATACAGTAGCTCATCAGAATAAAATGAAGAAGACGAACTAGAGCTTCTATTTATGGGAATAAAACGTTAAGATGACAAACATTCAAAAGTTGAAGAAGAAGTGAACTTCGAAGAAGAAATACTTAGTGTAATTGAAGAACTAAGAAAAAACAAAAAATAAAATAGGGTACTAAGGGAAGAGATTCTAGAGATTAAAGAAGATACTAAATCAAGAGAGAGAGAAGTTTCCAAAACCATCAAAGAGCCAGAACAGACCATCAATGATTTGAAGTCCCAGATCCTGGAATCTAATAAAATTAAAAAAGTCATTTTACAACAACTTAATGATAAAAAACAAGTATGTGAGAAACTAGAAGTTGAGATTAAGTTGCTAAAAAGTGAAATTGAGAAAGAAAAGAAGGGATCACAATTTAGAAATAGTTCAAAGATATTGGATGAAATTATCAGTAGTCAAAGGTCACCAAACAACAAGAATGGTTTGGGATACACTCAATACTCAACTTCTACATCACAAGGATCTGTCAAAAAAACAATCAGTTACAAAGATGCTCTGAAAAACTCGTTAAGAAAAAAAGATAATAAGGAAAAGATGATACCATTCAAAACTGTTACACATAAACATAAATCAATACTCCCTACTAGAGTAAAATTTGACAATAAAAATACAATCATCAGAAGGAATCCCCCTAAATATCTATTTATTGGATATTGTTACTCTTGCAATAATTTTGGACATAAGGCAATACACTACAAAGCTTATGGACAATAGAATTGTAGAAATATCCAAAGATATAAGAATAATAAGTACAATACAGAGAAGAGAAACTATAACTCATTTTATCGTTTGCAAGAATTCAATAGTGAATTCCAAAAATGCAACAACTATGGTCATAAAACCAGTGAATGTAGATTGCCAAATATGATAAAAAGACAAATATTTACCATAATAAAAAAGAATGGAAGAAAAAGAAAATAGAGTGCAATGTAGGCCTATATGCAAGAAATCAAGGATTTCCGTGGTATATAGATAGTGGATGTTCCAAACACATGACTGGAGATCAAAGTAAATTTCCCAAGTTAAATAATAAAGGAAAAGGAAAGGTAACTTTTGGAGATAACATGTCAGCCAAGATACTGAGAAAAGGCACTGTTAGTTTAGGAAATAATAAAACCAAAGTAGAAGATGTACTTCTGGTAGAAAATCTCAAACCAAATCTCGTAAGTGTAAGTCGGACATGTGATCAGGGTCACACACTTACTTTTGATTCTCAGAAATGTGAGATCAAAAAAAAGGACACTGGAAAGCTAGTGGTAGTTGCACCAAGAACATCTAGGAATGTGTTCATCCTTAATATAGAAGAAGAAGAAAAATGTTTTTTAAGACAAGTAGATGAAAACTGGTTATGACATAGAAGGTTGGGACATTTAAGATTTGATAGCTTGATCAAAGCCAATGAGAAAAAGGCAGTTAGGGACCTACCAAAAGTGATTAAGCCTTCAGATTCTATTTGTAAAGATTGTCAAATAGGAAAGAAAACAAGAGTTAGGTTCAAAACAAAAGAGCATTCCACAACACAACCATTGGAGATTATTCACATAGATCTATGTGGACCAAGCAGAACCAAAACTAATTATGGTGAACAATATTTTATGTTGATTGTTTATGATTACACATGATTGACCTGGGTATTGTTTCTAAAAGAAAAATAATAAGCCTTTGAGGAATTTAAAATATACAAATCCCTTGTAGAAAATGAAACATATCTCAAAATTACATGTCTGAGAAAAGACAATGGAGGATAATTCACCTCTAAAGAGTTCATTCAAATCTATGAAAATCATGGTATCAAAAGACAGTTTTCAGTTCCCAGGACTCCTCAATAAAATGGAGTGGTAGAAAGGAAAAACATAACAGTTCAAGAAGCTGCAAGAACCATGCTAAATGAAGCCAAGCTTCTAGACAAATTCTAGAGAGATGCAATCTACACAGTAGTCCACATACATAATAGAGCTCAGTTGAGACCAGTGTTAGGTACCTAACCTACCTAACCCCTCAAGTGGGTAGAATGATATATTTCCATGTAATAAAGGTCAATATTAATAAGGCCTGGAAATAAGGAGGAATAAGTCAAATGTAAGAAGACCCAATAGAAGATTTCACTTCTAGAAGGATATTCCTCTAGATTGTTCTTTTGGATAAATAGATCTAGTATAAATAGGAATAGAGGGTATGGGAAGTTTTTTCTTGGATATTATTGTAATAGAGCTCTGCTCTGCTGGAGGTTTCCCCCTCGAAGAGGAAAGTGAACATTTCTGTCAGTAATCAAAGTGCTCTTTCTGGTGTTATTCTGGTATTATTTTGGTATTATTGTGGTGTTGTTTTAGTTATATCATTATTTGTCTGCCATTTCTAGCTAATAATTTTTTTTTTGCATACTATTTTATATCTAGAATATTACAAGTGGTATCAGAGAACCTTCATGTTAAAATTAATTAAAAATTACCTACGTAAGTGTTTCTCATCACCTAGGCGCCTTAGGGGTGAGAAAGTGCCTAATGTGGACCCTAGTCATTTAATTTGTGAGCTGAAAATTAAAAGGTGACTTTATGACTTAAGTGAGGGGGTGAGTGAAGAGACACTGAATCTCATCCACCCATCTAATCCAATCTCAACCATTGGATTGTGAAACTCCTCACCTACGACCATGAGGTCGATTAGGGTAGGAGGGTGCACCCTAGCTAGGGTTGTTCATTCATTTTCGAGAAGAGAGAAAGAGAGAGGTCGAGCTTGAGGGAGAAAGAAGAAGTTTTAGGAGTAAGGGAACGATTCCCAAGGCAACAAACTAGCACATAAATTGAGTAAGGTATAACAGAGTTAGAGGGTCGTACTGTACAGATTTGTGGAATCTGTACTGCTTGTTTTGGGGCATAGTTTTCGAGGAAGGAGGTACAACAGCGATTGATTAAGTTTGTTTTTCATTGATGTCAAACCTTGAAGAAATCCCCGCAACACAAAGGCTTGGGTAATGGACCCAATATTGTTTGATGTAAATATGACTCATTATTCTCTTGTCATGGTTGATAAGAAGTAAAGATGGATGAACTCCAAAGTGGTCCCCTTATGGTGAAAGCTCTCATGAGAAGACGCTTTGCGGAGTAAGAGAACCAATGCTTAATTGTGAAACAATGAGATCCTAGATGGATAGTTCTTTTCATTCCATTTCCGGTGGTATGTGGAATATCAAATAACTCCTCGCAATTTGAGAGTTATGGCCTTACGAAGTTGGAGGACCCTCATATGTCATCTAGAATCCTCAAAAGGTCAAAGTAGTCAAGGTGGTTTAAGAGATTTTAAAAGGTAAATAATAGAGTGAAGTAATGAGTGTATTATAATTCAAAGTGAATAAAAAATAAATTATT
>SNQJ01S0006154.1:220689-231043 GCA_010110895.2 Picea sitchensis | reverse complement strand
AAATAAGAAGATCCATCCACATAGTGGAAAAGGGTCATAGCAGTATCTGAAAAGAATAATACCACTGTAGAATATGCAGACTGAACGCTGGTAACTAGCTCCTGATCTGGGGCATTGATGTTCTCTACAGAAGGTGGAGTAGATTCATCACATAAAATATGGAAGTGGTTGTCATCCCAAAAATGACAACTATCCATATACCAATCATCACAATCGTCCTCAAAATCATACCAAGCATATCTTTCTTGATTATATTCATTCATAAGGCCCTGCATAAGAAATCTCTCCTGCATTTCATTCAATGAATCTTGAATACTATGAAAATTATCATTGAGGCCATATGTGAGGCTGGCTGTGAGGCTATGTGTGAGGTTGTTTGTGAGGCTATGTGCAAATGCATCCAATCTGTCATCCAATTGGGCTTTGAATGATTCAAGAATTTCTTTCAAGGTTTGAGACGAAATAGCCATCTGAGCATCCTATGAACTCTTCGGTCCTGCATCCGTCAGGGAAAAACTCAAAAAATAAACCCAAGAAGTTTCGACAAAAAATCGCGGTTTTTTCTGGAAAAACCCTAAAAAACTGCTGAACTTAAAATGCTCATAACTTCACTTCCCGGACTCCGTTTCAGCTGATTTTTTTTTTGAAATTGGGTAAAATTGTGAGAAGAACTCAGATATGTAATTTTTTTGGACAAATTTAGCTTCTAAATTCTACATAAATAAAAACAAATCGCGCCGCCGTCCGCAGAAAAAACCCTGAAAAATTGCAGATTTTAAAAATTGCAGAAAAAACCCTCTGGGCCCCCCCACTACCTCTCTAGCTACCTTACACCTAGATACCATGAGTAAATCATTTAAATAAGTGAGAGAGGAGCCATTGTTTATATCTATATCGCTATTGCTAGGTTGTATACATAGAGTGTAAGTTTGAGTCTCGCCTCCACAACTATGATAGCTTCTTTCGCACTCTCATATATAGTGAAGGATATACAAAGCAATTAATAATATCACTCTCTCCATCGATTGATGGTTGGTGTAGTTAGCGTTGTGGTAGCAATTAGAATACCTTGATTTAAGGATTCAGTAGTGGAATTCAGCAAGGATTCGCTGCCCAATTGCAAAGGAGTCCTCGCTTCTCATCATGCAACTACAATACTATTGGAAATTGTTGAATTTGAACCATGCCTCCTCCTCGCAAGTTGATTGTTATGCATGGTGAATGCAATAGCTATGGGTAATTAAGTAGTGAACTACGATTGTTGTGGTCTCGAATGATGAGTATATATATGATATAGTGTTGGTTGAATATCAAATATTATCAATAGCGATGGCTGCATATCAAATATTATCAATAGTAAGATTAGGAAATTCCATGAAAGAAAAACCATGCTCTGGATTAAGAAGGTTAGAGTTCAGTTTTATACTGAATTAAATACTTTGAATGAAAATTGGCTTCATATATGTAAGTGTGCACATTGTTGACAATATTTTTAGTGGTTAAAGAAATATTGTAGAACTCCAACTCTTTCAGAGTGACCGACTAAAAAATAAAAAAAAGTACAATTGTACATAGATGTCGTCACCACCTTCACAAAAAATCTCTCTCTTGACAGAATATTGAAGTGACACCAATTTTGTATGCACATATCAATTCCACTTGGTCTATCACTTCATTATTGAAGGTTGTGCAAGACAATAAAATTGCTACTTTTGTCTGGTCTATGACATTACAGTTATACATGGAAGAATTTGTTGGTCTATGACATTGAAATTATATGTGGAAAAATACAATACACTAGGAAACTTCAGATTATAATCTTTTTGTCCATGTTTACGCTATCTAGCAGAAGATAAACTCAATAAATATAAAGGAGAAATAAGTATATGATGTGTATTCTTGGGATTTGAAAATTGAAGGAAGTCACGTGGATCAAGCTCGAGTCCAATTTCCTTGTAGGGCCTCTCACTGCCCCATGGTACAATGCATGGATTCAAAATTTTGGTTTGTGTTAGATTTAGTGCATAGCGTCCACATTATAGTCATTGCATTAGGTGTGTTCCAGTAACTGCATGACTTTTAGGGGTTCAAGTGATTGCATATCTTAGTAGTAGCCATTCTAAAGTGAAAGGTAAACTCCGATGGCATTATGTTATGTCAACCAGTTTTGTCCATCAATGCAACCCTGATACACATGCAAAAGTGTAGTTCGATTGAAAGTTGTTGCTTATCTCGATTTCAAATTGTTGCATCCAGACACTGAAGCAAATAGATATTAAGGAACAAGAATGGGCTTGTACGACACATAAGAACATGTATATAAATCCAAGGTTTCGAATTATAATACCCATTACTTCGTCCAACATCTCGACTAACATCCCTTCTTATGCAATAGTTTCTTGGTTCAACACCTTGTGCAGGGAGATCAGACTTATTAAGGGATTCCTTAGATGAAAATTCCTAAAGATCTCCTCGACGTCACCTTTTCTTCTGGTGCTAGGTCTCCATCCTCAATGAATGGGTCTGGATCCTCAACTAGTGGGTTAAGAGCTCCTTCAACGACTTATTATTCATGGTATGTTTCGCTGACTAGTGGATTGGCTCGCTGATGCTGGTGGATGGGATGTGGTTTATGGGCTAGAACAATAGGAAATGGTTCCTTGTATGTTTGCCTGATGCACTTGGATGATATGCAATGAATAGATTCAGAGAAGCATCTCCCTTTGGAGAGGGGGTTCTTGTTGTTGGTTCTGGGTCGATTGTTGGTTCTGGGTCGACAAGGTAAATTGAATTTACTAGGGTAGGAAGGGTTGTTGCTTCCACTAGCGTTGGACTCTACTGAATGGAGAAAAACTATTTCTTTCTTTGGCTTCGCCCTTACACCTGAAGGATATGAAATTGGTATTTCTTGCAAGTTTACTTGTATAGGGGGTGGGTCTTTATCTAGATTTGGTAAAACTCATAGAAATGTTGGAGGTGAATCAATAGACAATGTTGTAATAAATAGTGTGTTAGCCGAGATAGAAGAGCGATGCCAGACAAACTCTCCATCTGTTCTGCTCACTTTGAGGTCATGAAAGGTGAAGTTCAGTGAGCAGTTCACAGAGGAAAGGTACTTTGTAAGCAGATCGTAGGAATAGAAGAGTAGTAACCAATAGCACGTGTATGACTCATCTATGCTCTCACTCATGCCCACAGGGATTAGGAGGAGGAAGAAGGTGCTTCTATTTTTATGGGACTTGATTCTTGTAGTGTGAACTTGGGAAGAGTATTACAGGGTGGGATAAATATAGCTAGGGTCAGGATAGTGCAAAGAGACCAAAGAGAAAAGAAGCAGTGGAACATCTCAACCCAATAAATCGATACAGATCTAGGAACAACAACCGAGGAATAGATACAAGGGCACAAATACATGACTAGGCTTGGGAATAGGATGGGCTCTATAGACATGGCTATTCTCAATCCATTCCATGAATGTAATGCATGCACATTCCATAAAACTAAGAAATACAAAGAAAAGTGGCAAAGGAATAAGAAAAACAAGTTGCCTTTTGCAGGTTAGAACAAGAGACGTAGATACTGATTTTCCAGCTCACAGAGTCAACCATCTTCTAGCTCATAGAGTCACCCATCTTTCTCCCAAGGATTGCAGCTCAGAGAGTCAGCCATCTTCCAACTCACAAAGTTAGCCATCTTTCTCCCAAGGACTGACGTATTTTTCACAGAAAGAAAATATTATTAAGGATCAGGTATTTTGTTTTCCTCCTACCTATTTCTAGTATAACCGAAATTTGAATTAGTATTAATATAACTGAAATTTGAATTAGTACTCCTTGGTACATCTCTAATTATTTCAAAATTGCAATTAATCATAAAATAATACAAGTATTTGTCATTCCTCGTGGTTTTGAATGACTCCATTGTATTTTCCATTCCTCATGTTTGGAAATGATGGCTCCAATAACACTCCAAATAGTGCTTCATTAAGAACATTATCTTGACGGGCTTATCAAAGAGTATGAGCGTGTATATTCAAGCACTCTAAATTTCCTTATATCAACTTAAACATCGAATTTGAAAACTCTTAAATGACTTAAGACTGAAAACTCTTTTTGGAGAGATGAATGCCATTCTTGATATGTGATTGAAATGACTTACAACTGAAAACTCTTTTTGCAGAGTTGAATGCCGGACTCTGAAAACTCTTTTTGCGGAGCTGAATGCCAAAGACTCTGAAAACTCTTTTCAGCAGAGTTGAATGCCAAAGACTCTTGATGGAAACAAGCTTGCGAAGGTACCATAGTATTCCATGTTCAACTATACTAATCATTCAGAGAGAGAGAGAGAGTTGGTTCAATGAATCTCTTTTTGGAAGGGAGTTCTGGGACTTGAAATAGGGGTCGGTGTTAGTCTATGTCACCTAAAAGAAAAAAATATTATTTAATGTGTGTACAAAGACTTATGCGACACACTTCCCATTCCCATGATCTTTAACATGTGTCCAACAAGCTATGTGACAACTATGAATCCACTGCCATAAAATAAGGCCTATGCATTCGAGTGAACATGAAAATCGTTGAAAGCAAAAAAACATTTAATGCTAGAAAGTAATGCTAAAATTAGTTCTGACATTACTTCACCTGGAAAGTTATTAGATCAAATGAAAAATTATTAGATCAAATGTGTGTCTTAAGATAAGATATGGAAATACGTGTCTTGAGATAAGATATGGGTGGCGTTATGCCTCAGGCCAAATAAGTCCTCAAACTTGAAACTCAAGCTTAAAAAATAACATGATAGTGAAAATATTATATGGATTTACAAAAACTTTGGCTTGAAACGATAAACAAATAGTCTGCAGCCCCAAGGGTAGGGACTAATAAACATCGAATAATTCATTTGTCCTTGATCTTATTCCTCTCACACCTATCCCCAAATGTCTTACTCTGTGAGTTGCAACTATTTCAACATCATAACACACTATTTCTTAATCAAAGAGAAAGAAGTGACTTGAACCAAAGAGAAACAAAAGACTCTTAAATAATTAATTATTCTCTTTTTAATATTTCCATGAAAATGATGGTCTCATTGAAGCGAGAAATGGCCACTAAAGGAAAGAAAAGCGACGACTCTTCACTAGAAGAAGACGCAAATATGTGCCTCCATTAATGTAGTGTGGCTGGAGTTACTGACAGTTGTATCCATTGTTGTCTATCATAACCCCGTAGGCCTACGTTCAAACGCCATCCCCATTTCAGTCACTGTCTTCAGCGCTTTGTTACAGCAGCTCGAGGCATCGAATCATGGATTTGTCAATAATGGCAGACCATTATAAAGTTTAATCGCCATGGAAGATTGGAATACTTTCCAAATGAGTGGAGAGTTTTAAATGAGTGGAGAGAGTTTTAAAAGACACCGAATACAGAGTTAGAGCTATGTTCGAGGGTTTTAAAAGACATCCTAATAAAGTTCAATTGCTTGGTTTTTTTTCGAGCATATTTTTTTATCAATTTTGTTTAAAATTTAGTTAAAAATTGTTAAAATTGTAAATTTGAGTTGTTGAGATTGTAAAATTCAAGTGTTTATGGATTGATTTCAATTCGAAAAAAAATCGTCAAAATTGATCTTATATTATTTCAAAAAAGGATTTTTATGTTACAAGAATGATCAATTGTAATAAGACTTACTCATTACCCAAACTTTTAGTTGTAAATAAATAATTGTAAATAACAAAGCCATTTAATCTTGTAACAAACATCCATTTAGTTTGGTGAAATCCAACAAGAGAAGAAACCAAAGTTTCCATGAATCTAGAACTTCAATCAAAATTTTGATAATGTGGATGATTTAGGATTGGGCAAACTCCTAGAGTCATCCTTCCGCCATGCATAGACATGGATCATGGCTGAACTCGATCATCCTTGAATTTTTTGTTAAATTATTATCAAAGTTGTCACTAAAAAGATAGTCATTAAAAGCCTACTCCTATAAAAAGCACTTGCTAAGGTCCCACTAAATGATGAAGATGAGTGGTGTGGATGATGAAAAAAAATCACATCAACATGCTACAATAGTTACGTCTTAGATAAACTTAAATGCAAAAAATAAGTTAATCTTATAACAAAATGATCATCTTTTAAACCATCAACCTAAAAGAAATTTAACAAAAATTTCAAAAATAATCTAATCTACCAATTTTTTCTCATTCTAAATTAACTTAAATCAACTTAAATAATGAAAAATTTGATAAACTTTTTGAATCCATAAACATTCTAACTTGTTAATATCATCAAAGATTTAATTGATCTTAACGCAACCCTCATTCTTTACTATTTACGTTGGTGAATTTATTATTGGGTTTATGCTTATATATAGCGTTGGTTCCCTTCGATTTTCAACTAATTTAAGACAAATGGGTAATGCTCTCAATGCTACATTTTGGATTTGTGTGAAAATGCGGGATGGATAAATTTGAATATAACGTTTCAAATCTTTGTTAATCTTTAATATGCTCAATGTTTACCATTTAGGGGCTTATTGGATTGATACTAATGCTAGTGGGACTATAGTTCTAACCATATACACTCCCAAACAGTACTACAACATGTGTATACGCTCCCAAACAGTTCTACAACATGCGTATAGCGGTACTACAACCTGCATATACGCTCCCAAACAGTACTACAACATGTGCATACCTTCTGAGCTATTAGGGTTTATCCTTCAAGATCAACTCAGATCCTCTGCAACCAATTTATCATTCTCTTATGTTTCTCACTTTCCAAACTAACCACCAGCCAATCACAATACATCCAAGCTCTCCAATACCTTACTCATGCTCCACAACCAATCAATATGAATGCTACTCAATCATGTATAAGCAATCAACATACTATAGCCATCATATCAGCACTGAATCATAAGAGTGTTGCTCACTCCATCAACCAACATAAACCACATCATAGCAACCATACCAAGAATGCCCTAAGCATTCACAACACAATAAGAAATACTATCCATCAAGACAATAATGTAACCATACCAGTGTCGTAGTGATAGATCTGAGCCCATAGAATGCAGATCTGGAACCTGCTTCAGTCTTCAGCAGCTTGTCATCAGCTCAACCATAAATCTCCATGAGTTTATCCACTGTACGCTCCCTATACACTGACAACCTGCGTATTGTATGCACCTTGTACATAGACAGCTTGCAAATACGCACCCTATGCACAGACAACCCGCGTACGCACCAAAAAATAGGGTTTTTCTATGATTCCGAGAATTTTTCCGTCATGATCTCAGACTTGCTGAAACTTTAATGCGTCCATGAGATCCTCTCGATCTCCTCTCTCTCAGAATAGATCTTCAATCATGCTTAAGATATCCACACCAAAATGTTCTTACAAAAATCTCTCCATCAATACTCCAAAAGATATTCTCACAAGACGCTCTCCATTGATCCATAAAAATGATGAATTGCAAGAGTCCATAGCTATCTTATTTATACTTTCATCCTCTAGGTCACTTAACCTATTTTCCTTATTTTAGGGTTAACCACTTTCCATAAATAGAAAGTTCTCCATTACTTTATCATTTAAATATTCCTTCTTGATTTTGTCAACTTACTTTATCATTTAAATAATCTTTCTTGATTTTGTCACCTTACTTTATCATTTAAATAATCCACCTTGACTTTGTCACTTTACTTTATCATTTAAATAATGATTTCTTCTTTTAAGTCACTTTGACTTATTTGACCTTGGGGGCTTCAAGCCTTCATATGGGGGCCCTCCAACTTCGTAAGGCCATAACTCTCAAACCGCGAGGAGTTATGTGATGTTTCACATACCACTGGAAATGGTATGACAATCACTATCCATCTAGAATAGTTTCACCAACAACTTCATTGATCTTCATCTCATTATTCCACATACAGGCATGGGTCCTCCAACCATTCATCTAGGATAACTCAATTCGCAAAGCGTCTTCCTGTGAGGGCTTTCACCATAAGGGGACCACTTTGGAGTTCATCCATTTGTGCACCTTATCAATCATGATAAGACAATAATGAGTCATCTATACATTTTTTCAACAATGCATCATATACCAATGAAACCACATCGAACCATCTTCATCATGTATCAATGACAACGCATTGATCCATCTTCGTCATATCAATGACAAATCATTGATCCATCTTCATCTATGCATTCTCATCAAGGACAATACATATTATATTACATCAATCATAAATCAATCAATCTTTTGACATCAATCGATCAAACCATTGGCATCAATGACAACATGATCCAACAAGGGTCACTATCTGGTTGGGCATCATCCTACAGGGCTTGAGCATTTAGTTTAGTTTTGATATCCTGGAGTTGTTGGCACACCTCGACCAACTATGCAAGGATTACATCATGTTCATCCTCACTATCCAACAAAATCTTACCCACGAACGTTTTTCTATGCCAATAGAGATCCATCGTTCTCAAATACTTAGTATCCCTTTCTATGGTGTTTCCTGGGTCTGGTAACCAATTTCCAATTTCAACGTTGATATCACATTCGTGGATGGTAGCTCACCCATAGCAGACAACTTCCTCCACAATAGTTATCTCCTCCCATATTCAAGAGAGGATTTGCTCAAAGTATTTTTTTGCAACATTCTAAGCCTCTTGTTGCACCCGCAAGATGGAGGGTTTTGGACTGAGATTAATTGAAGTGGAGGGATCTGGGTGGTTCCTTCGACCCCGACAACATCCCCTATTGTAACCATAGGTAGGAAACATGGCCACACAGGGAATAGTAGGGTCAAACTGTAACATGAGAAAATCCCAAAGCAGAATGGTATGGAAGGTATTTGTGAACTCTGGCATTGTTTGGCCCCTCTCTTGACGCAATGTGTTCCATCTCGTTTGTTGGTCATCATAGTTTCCAACAGGGTAATATTATTCTTTGAGGGCATCAACAAAAGCCGCCCAAGTGGGTCTTGGCCCAAAAATTGCAGACTCATCCTCGACATGTTTCTCACAGTAAGTCTCCCACCAATGTCTAAGAAGGGTAAGGGCCTTCAAGAGTGTGAAGGTGGTTTTTTCACTATTGGAAAAATTTGGGATAGAGAAATAACCCTCTAGCAGAATTAACCATTTTTCCAAAACGTCAATGTTTATCTGACCTTCAAATAAAGGAATATCAAAGTTAACTTGTACCTTAAAGGGTGTCGCACCTCCGAAGTGACTGTTGGTTGAAGATGTCTCCATTGTTGTCGACAACCATCAAAGGATCTAGACGAAATTACCCATCATCTCGTTCCTCTATCGCGCAAGGGATTCCTCGAGCAACAGTTTGATAAGATCTCATGCTCTGTCATCCCTATTTTATTTTTCCATGGGAGGTTGCTTGGGTAGGAAAGTGCATTTTTCCTCAAGAGAAACAAGCTCAAGACCCAACTCTCTATACCCTGACCTCATCGACGACAAGCACTAAGAACGACAAGGAGCAGACTGCTCTGATACCATTGATCCAAATTATTTTGAGAATGACATGAAGACATAAATATAACAAAGATATAACAAGAAGATACATAGAGATATGGCAAGGAACACAATCATACAATAAAACTCAGATTCTACGAATGATTGTCTGGAATACAAAAGATTGTAAAATGCAAAGCACACAAGCTAGCTAGAATGGTGGTAGCTTATCTCTGAAGAAAGATGTGTCGACTATGCTCATTCGTAAGAATCTTATTACAATGAGACTCCAAAGGCATGTTTAACATAAATCATAAATGAGAAAACCTTAAACATCCAAAACCCTAACCCCAGAAGATGAAACGCCAAAAGGTTTGTCATACCTAATGGGGTACTTGATACGTCAACTTCCCAAGGGTGCAACTTTTGCATACGGTCTTTGTTTGGGGTGCTTGGTACCCCATCAGAAAGGCCTAGATGAGGAGTACACACTCCAAATGTCTCAATAGACCCCAACACGAATCTATTAGGTGCCGCCAAATCAAATAAATGTCATTTAAGGCCTCAAAACGATCCCAGAAGTTTGGGACCTGAAAAATTGCTAAGATGGAAACTATAATTTGAGCTAGTGGAATAGGTGGGCAGCCACTGATGTCCACATGTATCAATAATGATCATGAGAATTTTTTTATAAGTAAAGAATGACAATAACTTGGTTGCGTCGATCTGCATCGCTCGACAATTCTTGTTCAGAGAATCACCAACTAGATTGTCAATCAATCAAGCATGAAGCTTCATGTTCACAACATTAGGTAAACTACAACATAATTGAAATTGCAACATGAATTAATTAAGCTCACTAAGAATTTTTATCA
>SNQJ01S0006154.1:204598-215882 GCA_010110895.2 Picea sitchensis | reverse complement strand
GCCCCTGCTAAAGAAACTCATGCTGACATATTCACATGGATCAATTACCAAAGTATGACCTATAATCATCTAAAAAAATCTTGCATAACAATAATTTAGGCATGGCTCTATAAATATCAATGCAGGTGCAAGCAATCATCATGCATCTGGTGGGCTCTTCAGCCCCATGGAGGTTTGAACTGGTCATCTCCCCATGTGTACCGGTCCACATGGTACCTGTCCGCCGGGCATGGTCCTGCACATCAAAAGCTACGCCCTCCATGGGCTCATCAGTCATTGGGATCATAGCAATGCTAATCACATCTCATCATCAATATCATTAAACATATGCATAAAAACCCTGATACATCAGTCAATAGCTCAAAGACATTACAAAATCCTGCAATACAAGATTGGAGAAAAAAGACAAGACGTCCTATTGGGATAGTATCCACAAGAAAAGGAAAGTTTCCAAGAAGATTTCATCCAAGCCATGTAAGTGAGGTGATGTGGCTAGGGGATGTCCAGACATGTGGGTGCAGTGAGGGTCAAGTCTGCATAATGTTATTTGTGGGTGCCTTTGTAGAAGGCGAGTTGTACCAGTCATGGATGCATTTTTTCCAAGCATGTTTTTGCCTTTATTTTTTTTCTTGCTTTATTCTTTTATTTTCTTTTTCTTTTTATTCAAGGGCTAACCAGAGGACACTGCCTTGGCATGGTGACCTGAGCTGACAGTGTTACCCACAAGTACTTTTATAGAGATGAGAAGGTTGGCTCGTGATGAGACCCCCTTTCCCTTGGCCATGCAACCAAAGGTCATTGCCCTGGCGTGGTAGCCAAATGGTGGAAATGTCATACTGCTAGGTACCCATGAACCTAATAGGCTGGCTCATGATGAGACCCCCTATCCTCTGACTAGATCTTGTTTGTTATTTTCTGGGTCCCTCCTGTTTCTTGCTGAGAGGATTTTTATTGCCTTCTCGGGGATCCCTGGGTGAAGCATCTCGAGGTTTCATTTTAGGCTTTTGTCTTTTACCGGCTTCTTTTACCTTCTGGGCCTTTAGCCCCTTCTTCCCACGAGATAAGGTGCAATCCTACAAATAGGTCAACCCGATGCCCGAACAAGGGGAATGGGATAAATGAGCGGGAGACAAGATGAAACAGTGGTGCTATGATGTGAGCGGATGATGGCTCTTCAGAAATTCCCCAGTGGAAAACCAAAACCTATGGGCACAAGCTTGCTAGGGCACCCTCTCAATTCCCCCAATCATGGTCAAGTGGGCCAATGTAAGATCCAAGCATTTGTTAGAGATAAAAGGAATCAGATGCATATATTTAAAGGTTTCAATGATCAAAAGTGACACATACCATGATACCTAGACCAATTACCTCATGGAGCAAGAACCTCTTCTGATATAGGACCAAGCCGATGGTGATGGATGTTTCTACTGCTGACAAGATAAAGCTGATGGAAGAAGAAAAGGATGGGCCCTCCAGGGCCATGCTCAGGTTAATACTACTCTCGGTACTCCATGTCTAGGACCTATGGGCCTCGAGACATGATCTCCTAGTTATCCCTAAAAAGCGGGGATAACATCTGGCTCCAAATCGGGGACATGTGCTCACCATAGAGCGCATGAGAACCTCATCATCTCTGGCATAACTTGCAAACCTTCTCAATCTCAATAGGGGCATGAGTAACAAAAAATGGGGCGGTAATGCCACCCCGACATACATATAGATATATATATAGACTGAAGTAAGAAAATCAATATGCAAATGTAAATCAAAGTACCTACCTTTACTTACCTGTTGGTTGGATGTTCGATGTAGTCAAACGACCAGTGTAACCAATCCAACAATGTCCCATGATACCTGCCTTTGTACTTCATCATAAACCAAAATAGTGATAAATCAAGCACACAAATGTCATGAGTTAGAATGTATATCATATCATTGGAACTCTCAAAGTCTAACTCATGGAGGTGGGTGGGAGGGATAAAATCCTGCCAAGTCCATCTCTGAGGAAAGTACTCAATCCACTTCAAGAAAGGCTCATGAAAAATGAAAGGTTCAGAAAACTGACTCAAAGGGCCTGCAAACTGGATACCTAGGACATCGTCACGCTCTGAAGTCAAGGAAGGGATCAACAAAGATCTGGCAAACGACTGGCAAGCTATCAAGGGAAAGTCGAAAAACTGGGATAACTGACTCAAACTTGCAGTACCCAACCAACCCTTGGAGTCTAGGGTTTTCCTAAGAGGAAAATCAACATCAAGAAACGTAATGGATGACAAATTAAATAAAATATTGATCCGGCGCGCTTCCACGACCTTCAAAATCCCTTCAGATCCGTCAGAAAATTTGAGTAAATAAAAGTGGGTAGCTATATGAATTGTCTCCCTTTTCTATGATATTCACTTATTATGTGATCCGCTAGTTTGAAATACTTATGACCTCCACTATCACTTTCGGTTTCGTGGATATTTTTTGATGCATGTCAGTATCATCGAACGAAAAGGGAATTTGTGCACAACTCAAGTGGTTTAGAGACAACTCATCTTTGGGGACGGACGGACAAACAAACAAACAAAATATCTATCCTAAATCTTGGTAGTCAGTGATTTTTTAGTTTTAGTCATGATGAGAATATAAAGTTGATGGACAAGGAATTCAGTCGGTTGTAAAAGTGGTTAGCTATATGTCTTTTCTACGATTCGAAGCTCAATCTTTTGTGATACTCATGACCCCACTCTTTCCTTTCGCTTTCTTTATCAGTTAATATGTTTTTTTTTTTTTAATAGTAGCGATTCTAAGTTGTGCTTGCTTTTCTTTTATGATGTTGTAACTTTTCTTTTATTATGTTGTAACGGAGATGGTATGTCAAAGTGGGCCTTAGATTGTGTTATGGAAGGCGAATGGAATGACAAGTCTTTATTCAATTTCAATACACAAATTTGTGAAGGGATATTTCAATTTATGAATCCTGTGTGTAACTAAAAGGTTTTTTTAACATTTTATAGTTTTTTTTAGTGAGCCTTTGGAATTTTTTCTGAAATGAAATCTTGATGATACATGCATTTTATAACATTTGTATAATTTCAAGGTTTATATCAAGTTTTAGGCATGAAAAAAGAATAAGGTTTTTTAATGCTTTTTGGTATATAATAACATGGGTTTATAATGATACAAGATGATAAGCTTGGCTTTGATATAACTTGTGCTTATCCATTCATAAACAAGGCAAATAGCAACAATATTGTAAGTACTTTCCCATGAAAGCAAATTTATAGATTTGTATGGAAAATAGATGTAAAATACATAATTAAGTTTGTGATTATAGAGCAAATCGAGTCATGTGGTTGTTGTTTTAAAAACAAACAAATTAATCAACACACTGACAATTTATTTATTTAAATCACTTTGAGTGAAACTACACATTCATGTACATATTTAAAATCTGAGGTGAAGAGAATTGTAAAAGTAGAAAAGGCTCAAGCATAGATCCATTATACAACCTACTCTCAAAATCCTCAACATTTCTTGAAATTTCTTTGCCAAATTGCCACAAAGCATTCAAAATTGTCGATAAAATTCTATTTGGAACCTTTGATTTCTTCTGCCAACATTTCCTTCTTTGAAAACAAGAATAAGAGCGATACATAAAGCTCCCCAATTACATGGTTGTGGAGCAATCGTACACAGACATTAAGTTGTTCCCCACTAATGACGACCATCCAATTATTGCATATAAGCACCACACATATCTAGTTGACGAATAATTGTGGTTAAAGAACTTTTCCCTTCATGAAAGATCCTGAGAGAAGTCAATAACACTTTCATATGCCACAAGAGGAGGGATCAACTACAACGTCTCTAAAATGCAGTGACCATAAACAACAAAGTTCCTAGACTGCAGTGCCACAGAGCCAAAGCCTTTAAATTGGCCAATGAGAACTAGAACCTCCAAACTAACCAATAATATAATTTATTTAAATTTGTTTCATAAATTAATTTTTAATTTTGACAAATAACTTAAAAAAAAAATATCATATCAAAATGATTTTAGCTAATTAAAAATTCTATATACCCAATTAGAGTAATATCATATCAAAATGATTTTAGCTAACAAAAAATTATATATACCAAATTATCCATTGAAAAATTCAATGCACTAAGTTAGAAAAAGTAAGAAAATATATTATTTAAATAAAAAATTCCACCGATTTAGAACTATACCAGCTACTATAATGAGGAGAAGGGAATGTTATGAAACAAAAAAAAATAGATAAACCATGTCCATTCCAACGCTAATCCAATAACGGTTACTATTCATTTTTAACGGTGAAAGTCCAATGGTGGTTATTGTTTATTTTTATCGTTGAAAGTCTGGTTAATCTAATCTTCTGTCTTTTGGCTGTAAAATTGATATTATGCCCCGCCCCGCCCCGCCCCGCCCCGCCCCGAGTCCTATACAGAGTAAGTTGAACCATTACATATGATTGAAACATAGCGATATTTTAGAGAGAGCGGTGGTTTCGATTCAAACCAAGGGTGTGGGATATATACATCACACAACTCCTTTTTAGAGCATGGTAAAGTCACGTCGTTTAATCATATTATAAATTTATCTTGCTTTGTTGGATTCTAGTTAAATTTGGTCCTACATCTGGTTGGGTTTAGATTATGTTGAAAGTTGAGGTTTCATTTTTTTTGGTTGGATGGAAACTTTGTATGTGGAGATTTTGACTAATTTTTACTACTCAAATTATTAATGTTTTTGAAAAAACAATCAAAACATATAGGATTTTGATTCTCCAAAAAACAAGGCTTGTTGAAAATGAGATAATTTGAGTGTCTCGTAATCAACGACATTTTTTATTATCTTGGAATTGTATGTCAAAATTACAATTTTGTTAATAAAATTATTGTTTTAATATACAAATGGATTCAATGTTTTTGAATATATTTGGTGCAACTTGATTGTGTAATGTTAGCATTTGATCGTCACAAACTCATCAATTTGAAATGATTCTTTTCAAAATTTAGGTTAAAATGCCAATTTCCCTTTCCGTTTTTTTGAACCATTAAAAAGGGACTAATCCACTACATGTTTAGATTTCAATGTTTTTAACGATGTGGAATCGATGTAGAGTTTTGATTAATTTTTGAATGATCTGTAGATCTATTTAGAATTGGAAAAAATTATTTGAGGCATAATCCTACAATAAATCTTAAGCACGAGACAAATTGATCATAAATGCTTACCTTGAAACCTTCATATAACACATTTTTGCTTAGACCTTGCAAACATCAAGGTTCCACTTGCATTCGTGCTCAAGGTTTCCATGGTCTCACCATATATGAAAGTTGTATCATGGTGGAACTCTAATAATCCTTGAAATTTGTGTCAGATTCATGTCAAATTTGTCGTTGAAAAGATGACCTTTATGCTACAAGAATAACTAACTCTAATAAGACCCACTCATTATGCAAAATTTCAATTACAAGTGGCTAACCGTAAATAACAAAGCCCCCCGGGATGGGGTGACATTTGGAAACCATGTGAACTGGGAAGTTAATACCCCTAGTCATTGCCCTCTCCCTCAGTCACCTTTGCATGAGTAGCATGCACTTGATGGGAACGGTGGTGCGCCTTTGTGGGAAGCTAGCATTAATGGCGCACTCAATGCGCGAGACGAAGCCTGTCGGGCCTGGTACAAATCGTCTGCATGCTGTCAACTAGGCCTTAATGGAGCTCTCCACTATCAATTCGACTGCAAATATGAAGGTTAGCATTGGAAATTGTCTCATTGTTCCTGTTCTTGTTCAGGTCCAGACTCAGGTTTATCCCTCGCATTCTGGTTTTTCATCCTCTAGGCGTCCTCTCTTCCTCCTAATTGCCATTCCCCCCCCAGCTTTCCCAATGCATCGAGAAATGGGAAAGCCCAAGAGAGGACTGACCTACTACAACTTTATTGATCAACATTGTCGTCCCAGACTCTCTGTCAAACTAGTGCTGCCCCCCATTTCTCATGCTCACCCTATTGTTCCTCCCTTGAATATTTCACATGGCTCCACCCAAAATTGGATGGACGACAACCAACCCATGGCTTATGTTGAGGAAGAGGTCCCTCGGGCTCCTCCGCTGGAACCAATAGACTCCTTCCTCTTCTCCGCCTCTGATATTTTGACTCCCCTCCTCACTTTTGGTCATCATTCCCTGGAAGTCAATTTTGCTCTAGAATTGGAAGGTTGCCCCGTCGAAGAATAAATTCCCACCGCGGAGTAGGAAGAAGAGGCTCCACCTGATGGTGATTCTCAACCACCTGTAACTTTAGCTTCGATGTCGCCCAAAACATGGCGCTTCTCAGAGGAGCATCTGCAACTAATTTTTGAAATGAGACGGGATGCAACATAGCAACTTAACCACTAAACTACCCTCTATCGATGTCTGGATGTTATATTCAATGCCTTTTCAAGCGAGCTAGCGAAGAACATGTGCACGACATGCTGCCAATCCTATGTGTTTGCTCCACGACCTCCAAATGATGAAGGAAATCTAGGTTCTCCCACAGTGTAATTTCTTTTACTGTTATTTTGTTTCTCTGTTCAGAACAACCATGGTTGTAGATAGGTTGTTGCATAGTTTAGGGAGTCCAGTTTGTACCAGAACTCAACAAACACTTGACATTGTACACCTATTTTGGTTTCCATATGTATGGCAGAACAAGTGCCTAGCTTTGCCATACACATTGTTTTGGTGATAGTATAAGGAAATACAACTTTTTTATTTACAAAAAAAAAAAACCATAATTTACAAAGCCATTTAATCTTGTAGCAAACATCCACCTAGTTTGGTGAAATCTAGGAAGAGAGGAAACAAAAGTTTCCATCAATCTAGAGCTTTAATTGAAGTTTTGCGATATGGATCGATTTAGAATTCGGAAAACCGCTAGGGTCATCCTTCCACTATGCATAGACATGGATCATGGTGGAACTCTAATCATCCTTAAAATTTTGGTTAAATTCTTATCAGAGTTGTCGTTAAAAAGATAGTCATTTTCCTACAAGATTAGTATACTCCTATAAATGACATGTGTGAGGTCCCACTAAATGATGAAGATGAGTGGTGTGGATCATGAACAAAACATCACTTCAACATGCTACAATAGTTGCATTCTTGGATAAACTTGAATACAAAAAACAAGTTAATCTTGTAACAAAAGGATCCTCTTTTAGACCACTAATCTAAAAAGAATTTAGCAAAAATTTCAAGAATGATCAGAATTTCACCATCATCCAAATTTCATGCATAATGAAATGATATGTTTAAGATTTTAGTCCCATTCTAAATTAATTTCAATTGTAAAAAATTTGATCAAAATTTTAGATTAATACACATTCTAACTTTTAATACCATCATGTTTCAATAACCAAAAACGAGACAAGCGGGGTCCATACTCCCTTGAAGCATTGGATGGGTTAGAACGGACTTGGGAAATAGATCGGACTAGTTGAGCTTATGTTGTATTGCAGATGGGGATGCCAAGGTGGGCCTTACAATGTGTTATGGCTAGACGGAGTGACACGCCTTTCATGCAATTTCCACATCGTACGTAACATAGCAAGTGTTTCAATCCATTGCATTATACCGGTTGTAGCCAATAATGTTGTGGTGGCAGAATGGGTAGTTGGTCGATCAAATTATTTTAGTATAATAATTGACCTCCATCACGGATTAGTATATTTTCTCAAAATCTTTCCTTTTGCCTTCGTAACATCTCGTATGATCTTTTATCATTCCATTTTTTTTAAACATATGGATTCCCAACCTCCATGTTCATGAATTCAAATAATTTCATATCAAATTATTGTTGAAATTCATATCAAGTTTTGCATTGTATTATTATTAAAATCATTGTATCAAATCATTTTACACTTATAAAATAATCATTTTACACTTATAAAATCATTGTATCAAATCATTTTACACTTATAATTAAATCAATACATTATATCTATCTTAAAATTCTACAAAAATTCTAAGAGCAAGCTTGAATTATAAGAACAAGCTTGAAGTAATGAATCATACTGTTGTGAAAATAATATGAATTCAAAAATTCTATAAAAATTCTAAGAGCAAGCTTGAATTATAAGAACAAGCTTGAAGTAATGAATCATACTGTTGTGAAAATAATATGAATTCAAATTAAAATCATACTATTGTGAAAATAATATGAATTCAAATTAAAAGTAAATTATATATATATATAATTTCATATGATTAATATATATTTTATTATTTTTAGATTTATTTTTATAGATGTTTAAATAATGTATAATGATAGTGAAAATATTGAATGAGTTCTAAGTTATATAGATTTTGAATGTATATATAAATGTTGTAAATTATGTATTTTAATATTAATAATCATAAGTATAAGAGATTATTTTAGTAATGAGTTAATAAGTTTACAAATTCAATATTTTCAAAAAAAAAAAAAAATTATTTTATTTTTTTAATATTTAGATTAGTCAAAGTTTGTTTTGATTTGCTGAATACATTTATTTATTTTGAAATTCCAATCATTTAAGTCATCTTAAAATGGGCCAAAATCTCTAAAAACAAAATTCCTATCAAACAAGTGAAAATCTAAACAAAATTCCTACTATATTAAAAATAAAAATTTCTATTAAGTTACTCCATTACTACATAACTATGTATTAAAAAAATTATTCATTCAAGAACAAATACTATAACTATTTAATAAAAATATAATTTATTCAAACATAAGTCTTACCTTACTAATTAACTAAAAAAACATTGTTCATTTAGTATAAAATTATAAAGTTTAACTAAAAAAACATTGCTCATTGTTCGATACAAAGCTTTCTCATGCCTTCTACTCCTATTTATACTAAATCTATCTTATGCTCGATTACAATATCAATTCTCAAGACAAAGCTTTCTCATGCCTTCTACTCCTATTTATACTAAATCTATCTTCTGCTCTATTACAATATTAATTCTCAAGACAAAGATTTCTCATGCCTTCTACTCCTATTTATACTAAATCTATCTTCAAAAGAACAGTCTAGAGGAAGATCTTTCTAGAAGCAAAAGCTTATATTAAGTCTTCTTACATTTAGACATGTTCACATTATTAACTAGGCCTTATTTATTAATATCATTCTTTATTACATGGAAAATATATTATTCTACCTACGTGAGGGGTTAGGGAAGCTAGGTCCTTAACATGCCCTCCCCCTTGAAAATGAGCATTTTCCTTAAGGCTTGAGATGAGGAAATTGTTGTAGAATAATAGTCGGCTCCCAGGTGGCATCTTCTGGTGGAGTATCTGTTGAGCAAAATAAATGGAAGTCCTCCTCACAACATTTTTTCGAATCTTGTTTGGCTAAGACAAGATAGGCGAGATTATCACCCTAATTTATACCCTTATTGAAAGTTCAATTAACCTTCAAGTTATTAACTTAAAGACCAATTGTTTTTTTTATTATTATCATTTATCAAATACAAACTGAAAATACAAAAAGTCTGATTTTTTATATAATAATTTAAACAAGAAGCAAAATCACTTAATCTACTAGAAATAAGAAAGACCAAGTGAGTTGCAAAACCATCAATGATTTTATTCATTCATTCTGTAACAACCAATACACTTCACATACTTTCAAAGTATGGACTGGATGACTCTGCACAAGAATCCTATTCAGCACTGAGAAATTAATCCAGAAACCAAAATAAGTCTGCAGACTATCAAACATTCAATCAACCTGGAAGCATATCATAATTCAATGCTCCTTGGTTCTATCTTTTCATCACCTTTAAGAGACCCTGCTATCACAAGAAGTGTCTAAGCTTAGAAATCAAAGATAAATGAAGTAGTAATGAAATCTCACTTGGAAGTAAGAGCAGACCTTATCAGAGCAATGTGTCCCCCCCCAATACTTTGTTCAACGTACTCCTTTGAATATCTCCAGGGTAGTTGAATCATTCCATTGCTTTTAGTTAACTCACTAACTAACAACTTGTTAGTTAATAGGAGAGATGTTAAGTAATTTAATTAAATAATAATATTAATATGATAAGGGTACTAAATAATACTAATAAATGGGGACCCCCTATTTCATTATAACTAATGAACCATTTCCTCCTTGTAACTTCCACCTTAAATGCAAGACACACCATCTTGCCACATCATACAATCCATGTCATTTTCATGCATATGATGGAATGTCCATAAGAATCCCCTTGTCGCTCCATGTGACAATCATTTAAATTTATCAAAATTTAACCATTATATAAATATGTGCAAAACATGTAGCATAGAAAACATAAGGTTGCCCAAAATATAAAACTGTCAAAAGTATGAGTTGTCCCAAATAACATGTTGTCAAAAACATACGCTGTCCAAAATAATATGTTGTCCAAAATGAAGTGCAAATAAGTTCATATACAGATGCCACTATATCATGAGAAACCATATTTACTGTGAGAGGTTGCTCCTCTCTTGCTGTGACTGCTTTCACCCCCTTCACTCTTTCTAATTGATGAATCTGCCTTAGCATATTTCTGATCATTTTCTTGCATGTGGGAAGTGCCTGAATGTGAAGACTCTTGTGATGACTTTGATATAGTTGATGCTGCTTTCTTTTCCTCAGGTCTACCCTCAAGTACAATGATTTTAGCCTTATGGTGAGCATGTGAAGCTTGGGATATAGGTTGTGGGTTTGGATGCAAAGGAGGTGGTGGTGGTGGTAGTGAACCAGTGGGCTAGGCATGGAAATGAGGTTGTATGGAATGACCAATATTTGGCCAACCTTGTGACTGTCTAGAAGGAGGATGTATAATTTTTTCCAACCATCTTGATTTGGAAAAACTAAAGGTGCAGAATTTTGATTTGGGACTGTAATAACAATACTTGGGCGAGGGTTTTCAGGGACAGGTGGAGGTCTATATGCTTGTTGGCCAACCAATTTGAGGAAACATGTCTGCAACAACTGATTAAACTCCTCTGAATCTACATCGAAATGAATAGAAAACATAAGCCTTTTATTACCCCTTTGCCAAGGGCCCAATCCTCCGCCTCTATTATTTCCTCTCATGTTGTGACTGCCCCTGCTAAAGAAACTCATGTTGACATATTCACATGGATCAATTACCAAAGTATGACCTATAATCATCTAAAAAAATCTTGCATAACAATAATTTAGGCATGGCTCTATAAATATCAATGCAGGTGCAAGCAATCATCATCCATCTGGTGGGCTCTTCAGCCCC